>JAVXUP010001306.1:0-250502 GCA_033070095.1 Escallonia herrerae
ATTGACTTGCGAGTTGAAAAGGATGATGGAAGAGTCTTTATACATGTGCAAAGGGTAAATAAATATCCTCCAAGGTGCATCCTATTGAAGTATCTTAAACTTTTCCATTGGAGACATTAATAAGATTCCCTTTTTTTTTAGCAAGTGTCATGCTGGTGAAGCAAACTTGGCTTCTCCCACTCTAGGTGGCGAAGCAAATCTTTACCATTCATAAATGTGTTTAGAATGTTGTTGGACGGAAGGACATACTAAGGTAGCCTTAGACAGCGTTGATAATTTTTTTTAAAAAAATTAAAAATTAGTTTTGATTTTTTTTTTTCTGTTTTTATCAGTTTAAAAAACAGATGTTTGACAAAGTTGCAGTTTAAAAAAAAAACCTGAAAACCAAAATTCAAAATTGCGTTTGATAGGACAAATACTTTGGAGTATTTTTTTGGTTAGATTGTCACATAATTAGACTAATCTATATCTATAGTCTGGGTGTTTTACATTTCTTATTGATGGAATGTAAAGTATCTGATCTTGAAAATTAACATATTACAAAAATAAAGACGTAAATTTATTCTTTTAATTTTTTCATTTACTTTTATTTTCAGCAGTACCATCAAATATTTATTCAAATATTAAAATGTTTTTATAAACAAGCTCTAAATGCAAATATTGTCAACAATTCATTTCCATACCATTGCAGGGATTGAAAAGGCCAATTGTTTTGTCACCGCTCAACAAATCTTGTGCTATACAGCACATCTATTGTGATAAAAAAAAAAAGTTTCGCTAAACACATTTGAGCCATAAAACATTGTCTCTATAATTTGTAGCGACAGTAAAAAAAAAATTAATAACAATTTTTTGATACTAAAACTGCTATTACAAAAATACTGTATTTCCGATAAAAACAAAAGATACGACACCAACCGAGGCTGGCTTCATGTGTCGATTCCGTTGAGGAGTTGGGGAAAGTGGGACAGCAACCTACGCAAACCTTGGACGGACGAGAAAGGGTGGCACGTGAAATAAAAAGAACATATGCTTGAAAACTAGATAGATATTCATGTGAATTGGACCCAACAATTCCTTCTTCTACCTTCGTTTGGTCTTGTCATCTGTCACTGTTTCTTCCCTGTTGGCCTCAGGCATCAATCAAATCAAATAGATTAAAAAGTCCTACCAGGAGAACAAAGAAGTCTTGCAACCCATAACTGTTAGTCACCCACAGGTCGTGGCAGAATCACAGCTGTCACTTCAACACTGCTTCCTCCTCCTCCGTAAAAATTAATCACTTCTAAATTAAGAAAGATTTTGCAGGTATGTTTATATATTTATTCTATTTCTCTCTCTATATTTAACTCCGTAAAAATTTTTTTTATTCTCTCTCTACATTTAACACTCTACCAATTAATTTTCTTTTTCATGGCCCACTCTCTTCTCCCATTTCTCTAAAGGGTAAAAATGAGAAAACACACAATACATAACTAAAATCTTTAATATACGTGTAAAGTAAAAGTAATCGATATTTTAGGGAAGGAGAGAGTATATACTAGCAGTAATTTTGTTGGTCAAACAACATGAGAGTTGTCGATAAGCAATTTTGTTCACAACATCTTTGTTATCGTAGATGTCAGCTATCGAGGGCACCTTTCATTAGGACTATAAAATGAACTGAGTTGTTCATGAACTGCTCGTGATTCGTTTTTCGAAAAACTCATTCATATTCGTTTATATAATATACGAACCGAACATGAACAAAATATTAGAGCTCGTTTATTAAACGAGCAGAGCATAAACATTTCAAAGTGTTTATAAATGTATTCGTGAACAGCTCGTCTGGATAATAACTTAATTATAATGAGTTCTAAACATGAATTTTACATAACTTAATTATTGTATATACTTGGAAGTCTTAAAATCAATTAGACAATTGTATCAATTGTACTTTTGATTTAAAAATAATTGTTTTGAACAAGAACTCGAGTTTTCAAGTTTGAGTTCGGTTTGTATAAATAAATGAACGAACTTGAACTGAACACGAGTTTCGTGAAACGAACCGCGAACGAGTTCAAACAAAATTTTGAAAATTAAACGAACACGAACATGACCTGAAACTAAACGAAGGAGTTTGGCATACATATGTTCGCTCGAACTTGGTTTGTATACAATCCTATCTTTCATACGCATTGTCTCTGAATCTTGTTATACAATATCTCATCTCTTCTGCTGTGATATAAAGAAGATTTTCACTAATCATATAAATGTGTTGAAGCATGATATAGGATATTGTTGGTTTCATTGTCTATCGGCTTAAGTTTTTAGAACAAATTATAACTCAGTATGGTATTAGTGCTCTGGTTTGACAAGACTCTTCGGTTCGATTCTTTCCGCTTACATTTTCTGATTATAGTAAAAGTTGTACTCTGTTTATTGATGCACTTAATTGTAATGCATCTTGATTTATCTCTCCACGTTCAACCGGGGGGCTTGGTTATGATGTTGAATGTCAAAGCTTGAGATATGTTCTTGGACCCATTCTTTACGGTCTTAAATTATTAGAGCAATAATAACTTAACAAAAGAAAACTAGATCCTTAACAGCTTTTGTAACGTGTCGGTGTATACGTTTGTATACATGTCATGACTTTATTAGTAACCTATGTTATAAAGCCATATGGCTATTAGTGAGACTGTGTATTGTATCCTATCCCATTAATTTATACATTATTCTCTTATTACAAGGATTGAAAAAAGGACATTTGAACTTATGATGTGGGGTTGGAGAAACAGAATTTCCAAGCAAATCTCCTAGTGAGAACAGGTAGTGATTAAAGATTAAACAGAACAAAGGTTGTTCCAACCATGATTGAGAACTTTTTCCAGTACTAGGGACCATAGTACTATAGATACTATAATAGGGGACCATATGCATTTGCCTCAAATGTTGTTTGATGCTGTACCCAAGTTCTGCGGCTAAAAACTTGCGAGTAATCCCTCTCAGGTACCTCTCTTTTCAATTCACATGAAAGTGATGAGAGAATTTCTGGAAAGGAGCTAAACCCGGGGGGCCAAAGTCCCTTAGCACCATTTGTTGGCAATCATTCCTTAAACAATCTGAGGAGCCACAATTTGTTTTACACCAGAGACACACACTCTCAAACTACTCTCTCGATCACCCCTCTAATCCCTTCAATCCACACTCACTAGTTTCCTCAAAGATCCAACAAAAGCTTCCATTAATCCATTCCTCTCCTGTTCCTCCACAGCTCCCTCCCTCCCTCCATTCCAAAACCATGGCATTGCCTTTTCTGCTTCTGCTTCTTTGGTTCCCTTTAGCAGAATCAAAGCTCAATGTTGACTACTACAACAAAACATGCCCGCAGTTTTTGGAGACCATGGGACGAGTCATCACGGATAAGCAGCTCTCTACCCCCACCACGGCCGCCGGCTCGCTCCGCCTCTTCTTCCACGACTGCATGGTCGGCGGATGTGACGCCTCCCTCCTCATCACCACCAATGCCTTTAACAAAGCCGAGCGCGACGCCGAACTCGACCGGTCCCTCCCTGGCGACGCCTTCGACCTTGTCATCCGTGCCAAAACCGCCCTCGAGCTGCAGTGCCCCGGCATTGTCTCCTGTGCCGACATCATGGCGGTGGCGGCGCGCGACCTCGTAACCATGGTGGGCGGCCCGCATTACAAGGTCCGGTTGGGCCGAAAGGATAGCCTTGTGTCACGGGCCTCAGACGTGGAAGGCCACATTGCTAGCCCCAACATGACTCTGGACAAAATCATCTCAATGTTCGAGTCCAAAGGACTGAATGTACAGGAGATGGTGGCATTATCTGGAGCTCACACCATTGGATTCTCTCACTGTTCCGAATTCAGCAATAGAATCTACAATTTTAGCAAGACCTCACAGTATGATCCATCCATGAACCCTAAATATGCAGAAGGGCTATGGAAACTATGCACAAATTACACAAAAGATACGGGAGTATCGGCCTTCAATGATGTGATGACACCGGGCAAGTTCGATAACATGTACTACTTGAACCTGCAAAGAGGGTTAGGGTTGTTGGCGTCAGATCAAGCAATGGCTTCTGATCCGAGGACGAAGCCATTCGTGGACCTTTACGCGAAAAATCAGACCGCTTTTTTCAATGCATTTGCTCATGCAATGGAAAAAGTTAGTATCTACATGACAAAGACTGGAAAGAAAGGAGAGGTAAGGCACAGGTGTGATGCTTTCAACTCCATACAGACAGGGGAAACCAAAACCACTGCATAATAGGTGATTGAAGTTTAACAGATTCAAATACTGTGCATGATGATCATAGATTCTTCCGTTTTCTTGTTCTTTTATTGTCTTTTGAATGGAGCAAGGATTAGAAATGTCACTTTGGCAATGCCAAGGTTACATGTATTACCTTGAGAGCAAAACACAGTAACAGATGTGATTGGAACCAGCCAACCAGGGTACATGCCAACCATTGCAACCCCAAACCCTGGTCTCAAACATGAATTAATTAGGTTATATGCAAGTTACACACTTCTCCCTTGCACACCACAGATTTTGCAATATATTGTACTCTTCTTCTTCTTTCTGTTTTCTCAGTTGAACATGAATTAGAGTTTCATGAATAGACCTACTGCTGTCTTGTATTAATATTACTTGTGTAAAATAGCGCAATTATAAACAAAGGAATTATTGACTCTCTACTTATAAGACAAAAGGTTTTGGCTGTCCATGTATTGAAATTTTTGGTCAAAATGGTTATGACAATATTTATTTGATGGAAGAATGCAATAACATCCATATACAAGTACCACAAAAATATGACAAAACTGGAAGGAACTAATTGTGCAGCCGGGATTATTCAACAGACCAAAAGGGAATAACTGCAGTGTTAAGCTGTAAACACTTAATAGCATGCATTCATCAAGTTTTAGGACTGCTGTGCTTAAACCTCATAACCAAGAATCAACTTCAGATCTTCAGCTACTTACCACAACCAGTTAGTTAAAAAAAATTACATTTTCTTTTCTTCGTGAGACAAATGTCTCTAATGGTGGTAAGAGATCAACTACATTCAGGTGGGCAGCAGATATATGGATGTTTATGAATTAACAATACTTAAGAATGAGAAAAAGAACTCAAAGAAAGATCGATTGAATAACTAATAGATATACTTTGCAATATACAGGGCTTGAAATACATAGAAAGGAAGGGAAGAGGAAAGAAATTTTACAGTACAATAGTTGCAGCACTTTATGCATCTTGCAATCCCTGATAGATCTAGCATTCAACTTTGTGTAGTTGAAAAATGGTCTCGTGCATGAATCAGCTTTTCGATATTGAACTGTCAACTCGTAAAAAGACTGCAATGCACTTAGAGAGCACCCATACATTCTTCACCATGGGGGTAGCTTGAGTAGCAGCTCACACTTCTCAACGAGACTACAATCCCAAAGTGTACATAAGAAGCCAATTGGCAAATCAAAAAATGAAGGAAACGAGTAGGATGATGCCAAAATTCTCACCCTATTCAGCAAGGCTTCCTCTTGTCCACCTTTAAGTGAATATTGAACCATTTCTTTTTCTTTGACCGGTCCCTCGTAGGTTTTTTATCTCGTACCTGGCCCTCTTCTTTGGCATCCTTGGATACACCCCTATTCTTCCTTCTACTACTACTACTACTACAACTGCGCTTCATTGGTGGAGCACTTGTGTAAGAAGCATGTATGTCATTTCTTTGCTTAAGGAGCTCATCAATCTGCAAAATCAACCAAAATAAAAGTTGTGAAGACGTTAATGGATTGTTCAATTAAAGTCCATATTCTTTGCCAAAAGGAATTTAGACACGCTTTTCCCTATGGTTTCACTCACCGCTTGCATTTCTTGTGCATATCTACTTGTCATCTCTGTAAATTGTGCTAGAACCTGCCAACAAGCCACTCGGAGGATAAGAAAAGACAATAGAATGTATACAACCAACTACACAACATATATTAAAGACCAAGACCTCTCTATATTCCGTTTCAAACTTAGATATGTCCACCCTTTTCGACAATATTTGAGCTTCCACAGCTCTAAGATTCTCCTTTTCTTCTACAAAAGGTGCAGCACAAAGAGCTTCAATGGTGTAGCTTACACTTTTGAAAAAATTGTCACCTGCAAAAATAAGTTAGACATCAAAAGGAAGCGACACTAGGGCCCATCCCTGTGCATAAGCAGATACCTAAGGAAACCAAATGATATTTTGGCAAGGACTTTACCATATATAGCAAATACATGGCTGCCTGCTTTTAGTTCAGTTATTTCACATGGTTGAAACCCATCTAGTTTTTTAAAGAAAGCCGTGTCTGGATCCTTCGCAGCTGCAATCTGTCACAACTCAACAAGAAAAATAACGCAAGATGAGTCAAAACTTAGTCGTAATAAGCATGACAAGAATTTCAAAACACATTTACTTACTGAATTGGATGTTTGATCCAAGCGATAAACAGGGAAACCTAGAAAATACATCCCAGCAGATGTAACCTTTCCTGTTTTTGCACTATCTTCCTACACCAAAACAAGTGGAATATAAGTTTTTCGGGTTTTCCCCCCCGGGCCAGAGCAGTTCAAGTAAAACACCCTAGGTGATAGTTGGATGCTGTTGCTTCTAAAATGCAGAGGATCCACTACTTCTCATTGTAATTTAGGGATGAGAACTATCATTTGGTATGAAACCTTCTGGAAAATGAAGTACCACTCTGAAGAAGGGGCTGAAATAATCTTTTCAGAGCTCTCAAGAACGTCTGCTTGTAAGATACGTAACATAACCCTTCATTCCAACACTACTAGAGTTTTTTTAACAAAATGCAAAGGAAAAAAGGTGTAATTATACACTAGCACAGTAATAATTTAGGGTTGCCCAGCTATATAAGGGGCAGCGACACTTTAGACTTCCTAAGAGGAATCAATAGCTAGAGTTTGTCATTTAAAGTGCCTTTAGGCCCCTGAATTGGCTCCTTGCCGCTAATTGACGAGGTTGTCTGGCTGTCTGCTATTTATAGCAAAACAATACTTTTGCTTCGTCACCAATAGTGACAAACTCCCTGTGGAGTTTTTTCAAAGGATCTGGATCCCAAAATGCGTTTATTTCCCGGTCTTTTAGGTATCGTACTCTAGGAAGTTCTGGTTTTCCGAGCTTTCAAAGTTTCATGTTTCCCTTGTGCTTTTTAGAGTTTTGCCACAACTTATATCAAGATACAAATTACTATTGCTGATATCTAGACTCCCCGACAATTTTCATTGACAAACTTTCAAAGGATCCAGATCCCATTAGAAGTGTGTTTCTTTGTTTTCAGCTATCGTATTCTGGGAAGTCAAGTCTCGAGCTTTCAGAGTATCATGACTTCTTCCATGTGCTTTTTAAAGTTTTGCCACAAGCTGATGTGTCGAACATATCTACTGTTGCTTATGCGTGTAGAAGCCTCCCTTTCTTTCCATTTCTGTGGCATTTATTGACTTTGTCAGCCAAGAAGCCACTACTTTAATGCACAACAAAAAGATAAATCATTTCGTGTGTGGAGCAACATAATATTGCAACCAGAGCACTTCCATCTTTGAGATATCCAAGAACCTTTGAGGTAACAGCATCACTTCCAATTGCTTTAAATGATGAGATTCAAAATGTGTATGCCTCGTGCCTTACAGGTTTAGGGTCAATTTTAATGATGACAACACGAGAGATAAAAATATTTTCTTTGCCATTTCTATGGTCAATTAGAGATGACAGATGCATATACTCTCTTGCAATTTAAGGACTAGTATTTCATCATCTATTAGTACATTAATAGGTAGTTTCCAAAGCTCATTATAATCAAGGTGGAGGGTCTAAGAATTACAACAATGATCTCTCCAAAACAATTTTTACCTGCAAGGCAAGGTTCAATCCACCGTTTTCTTCCTGATCGAAGTATAATAGCTGCACAAATGCAAGCTTATGAGGAAATGCAGCATAAGTTCTGAATGCTGATACATTAATATCAAATAAAACAGAATCAAACTAAATGATACATCAGATTTAAACGCTTGTAGAAACTGGATTAATTCCACAAGTGGTTTGAGTATAGTGAGACTTGTAGAGCTACTATTCATGGCCCTGAGAATTGCAACTCCACACTAACTTAAAATTCAGATATCAAATACAGTTTGATTACCCAAAACAAAATTGCAAAAAGTATTATGCCAGATAGGTAGGACTACATGGTTCAAGCAAAGTAATAATACTGCTCAATTAAATTTTTGGCCGATATTCCACCAGAGGAACCAAACATTTTAGTTCTGCTTTGCACCATGCCACTTAAAGAGATTAAATGCAAAAAGTAGGGGCCCTTCTTTTTTCCATGGCTAAAAAATGAAGTTCTTCCATCCCAAGAGAATTCACTTCTGCTTTGCACAAAACTATGGCCCTTGACACTCACGGAGAAAACGAACCAAAGATTTGGTTCTCTCTTTCTTTTCCCTTTTTTTTGTGCAAGTTAAAAGGTGGATTTTTCTACAAAAGCGTCGCAACCACTCTGCTAAATACTTCCAAAATAAAATGTACAGCATTTACATTTTCATGACGTGCCAAACTTTTACGAGATGATATCAGCCAGAATCAAGTGACGCGTGACCCAAAAAAAGACCCAAAAACTCCACAAGGTATTACATCATATATCCTGATATACATCTTGAAGCAATCCTGTAACAGTTTTAAGATATTTAGAGCAACTGGCATCCTTTCATGCAATGCTCCTTTTGCAAGCTCTGCATGTGAGTCTTTCTATTTGCGTAGAACCCCAAAAGAATGTACTCTTTTTTCTATCTGTGCACTCGATGCACCTTTATTTTCAAGTATTTCATTGTCTATCCACACGCAGTCGGTGATCGCTCCTTAGAGCACTGCACATACGACAAATAGGAGATTCAACCAACTAGGGCTTTGTCCTTGTTTGTACGACACTCCTATACTAGAAAAAATTATTGTTGGGCACATTCTATAAACGTTTGTCTAAAATTGAGTTGGTATGTCAAGGCACAGTAATAGCTAAATAGACAAAATGGACCTGTAAGCCTCTACCAAAATCTTTTCAGAAAAATGGGTTATAAACTAGGAAGCATGGATACCTCTCATGGGTCAAGGTATCGTGTCCAACACCTACCGGCTACCGACAACCGGACACTCCTCAGACACCGTTGGATATGTGCCTGACACCTCTCCGCGGTGCCCAAAATTTTCTTTTAATTTTTATCACCGGACACCATGTCAAACACCTTCTCCATTCAAGTGTCAGATACGGACGGGTCAGTAATGCAAGTTCTTGAACTTATTCTTGGATCAGGGTGGAATATTACGGAAAGTTGAGGTTTTTTGCATAAGTGAAAGATTAGGGCAATAAAAAATGATGAGGCAATTGATGTTGATTGAATTTTGGTGGATGGAAAGGCAAAAAACTGTACCTATTTGCTTTTTGTATGTTTTTACAGGATCTTGCATCACCTTATTAACTACAGTCTGTAACTTCACTTCCAGTATGACTTTTGTTGAAGTTGTTGTGTGGTTTATTAGTTGGTGTTTCCTACTTTATGAGGAAGAATGTGGTCAAAACTTATATAAACATAAATATAGATAGATATACACGTATACACACACATATGTGTGTGTGTGTCTATATATATATATATATATAGCGAAGTCCCATGGTGTCGGATGCGGTGTCTATCTGTGCTCAGAAGATTTTTCCATATTCGTTGACACAAGAAGTTCTGTTGATAAGCAGAAATTCACGTGAGGCAACTAATGAAGAAAGCATAAACTCCCAAAAGAATCAAATGCAAAATGTAGAAAAGAGTGAAAAAAACGGGGTTTTGCTTAAAGAACTGACCATCAGTTCTCATTATCATAGGTGAACTTGTTGAAGGATAACATTATCTTGCTCGCATTAGATTCAAATGCCAGAATACTACACATTATCTAGCACTGTTTGCTTCGAGAGAGGATGAGAGGGATAAGGTGAATTTGCTGAAAGTGAAAGGTAACACAACTTGCTCACATGATAGTCGAATACTAGAATACTAAACCTTACAAAGCATAATATTGTGCTTGAAGAAAGAATGAGAGAAATAATGCACCTTTGTGTCTACTAAGATAATCATTTAAGTTTCTGAGCCAAAGAAATGAAAGACAAGCAACAAAGGCCTTACATAGTTTCAAATTAGAAGTATCTACGACAGTGTTTGTATGGATCTAATCAATTTTGTCTAGAAAACTACCCTTCACCTCCAAAAGATGATCGCCAGACTTATAGTGTTAACAAACCTTGAATTTACTTTTCTCTGCTGAGTGCACTCGGCACACAAGTCCCGCCTCTGCTTCCTTTTCTGATATTTTAACAGAATAGAAGTGAGCACATTGCTTTTCAACCTGTTAAGAAATAACAGAAAAGATTCATACGACATTGTTTGAAAATAACAACTCGAAGCAAAGGAAACTGGAGCTCCTACCTTTCTAAGCAGCGGTTGGCCAAGAGGAAGTGGGCGAATGGACACTGTACCATTTAGTGCCTCCTCCAACACAGAGGCTGATACAGTCGTTTTGATTGGCACGCCAAGCTTACTTTTACAGAACAAACAGGATACAAAAGTTAAAACTTAATCTTGTGGAAGGAGCAAAGACGCACACAAGCGAGCGGGTAGAAATAAAGAAACAACGGGAAGAGGCTTTGAAATGGAATTACCTAAAAATCGCAGCAAACATTGTATTCACGGCTCCTAAACTTGAAAGATCCAGCTCTAGTTCTTGGCTTTCAGACTCAACAGCCTCAACAAAATACACTTATGTCACTTGAAGCACATATACTAGTTGAGTGAACAAAATTGGCTTCACCCACAAATGTTTGTAGTTCCTAACAAATGAATACTGGAAATCCTACCTCAAAACCAGCTGAGTCATACTGACGCCGTTTGTCTGGATCAGACAAAATATTGTAGGAGAAAGTGACCTCCTTAAACATATCAGTTGCTTTAGGGTCATTTGAATTTTTGTCAGGATGGTACCTAGAAATGTACAGATTAGCATCAGTATACTGGACTTATCAGCAGACAGCATATAAAGAGAGGAGATAAAGCATCTTCATAAAATTTAGGCATGTAAAGGTTGACCATTTATTAATTTGCAAAACAAAGAGATGCAAACAATGTAGCTGAATAACGTTGGCAGGTCGCATGATACTTCGATTTTCATTGACAGCAAGTTTCTTAGTAGCTGATGATTCAAACAAAAGATATGTACCTTTTTAAACTTCCAAAAGTATCATACCATAAGAACCACAATTTCAACCATTATAACTTGAACACGACAATCAGAAAACTCTACAACGATTTTGTGAAGATACTTTCTCTGACCTAATTCGAGAAGATTAGCCACTTCTTACCAGACCAATCATGAATTATCTGATCACCTTTTCTTGTTTTGCTAGAAAATAGAAGACTATGTAGTATGTAAGTTTCCAAGACCTCAGCAATCGCCCAAATCTGAGTTTGGCAATGACTCAAAATACTATCTGAGATACCGAGGCAATTTCACTTTCAAGAGTGTGTTACAACTTACAGTCAGTTATAATTTGAGTCAGATGTTGAAAATGACCAAATTGGAAATCATGTACCATAGAGTGTTGGTCATCTCGCCTTACAAGTCAATTTGACTCTCTTCTCATTTCCACGAACTCAAATTTCTGAAGCTTACAGCTACTTTTGCCATAACAAACCTATAAAGTGGTATTCCAGGCTTACTATTGCCTGAAGTTCTCCCCGTTCAATTTCATATGCTTCGGACCCATCTACTATCACTACTGAATGTTAAACTTTAAATGAACCTCTCCTTACATTCCTTCGTCAACCAACCCCAGTCATTTCTCTTTTTCTTTTCATACTTCTAAGTTGAATGCTGTACACAATGGTGAATCCAGGGTGCTTAATGAGGGCAATTGAGCGCCAGACCAGCACTACATATTTGTATGATTGCTACACTTTCTCCTCCTACTTATGCACGTGACGTGGATGGTCAATGCCAGCTTTCCGGCAATTCTCAAAACTAATGCAGGCATTATACTCAAATCAAAATGACATGTGACCAAAATGCATCATGAATGTGACGCTTCAACGCTTGAGACTTACTATTGTACTGATAAACTCAATCATTTCGAGGAGGAAATTTCGTCCCCATAACAGCTTTAAAGTATATCTTAAAGACATTCTCTGTGGTCTCTCCTTAAACATTGCAAGTTAAGTCCTAAGCAGATGCAAAAGTGCCCTTAGAGAGATTCTCCGAGTTTCCACCTTTTACCAGGAGTAAGGACGTAAAAGCTGTGAAGCTAACGGATAAAAAAATGCTAAGATAAACTGAACATCGGCGAGTCTCAGCAACTTAACCCGATGCCCTCTTAAGGGGATGGGGGCAAAACCAATACTAGTAGCTGACCCCAAAATCATGTCACATGGTTCTATTGTACATCCAAACTTAGTGATAAGAACCTAGTTTGTGCGGTAACAGACTGTAATAACAAACTTCAAAGCGAACTGAGATTTTTCAGGTGGCATGATTTTACTAATACTTGGTATATTCTTCCCCAGCCCCTGGCCCCCAAACAGAAAAGAAAGAAATAGTTACACAAGTAACAACGCTAGGAGTTCAACGCTTATCACAATTGACGGTCACGACTCACGAGGTACAACAAGGGATCATGTCATTCTTTTGACTTCACCTCCTTATCCCTTTTTTCATTCAAATAACACATGCTTTTTAGGTTTTAATTCTTCCTGTACATGAATTGCCCGATCAAATAAAAATCTTAAAAGGGACGAAAAAACTCAAAACGGGTTTGAATTTTGATACAGCAAAGAACTTCTCAACTAAAAGCAGACACCTTTTCCCCAAGTGCAAGAAAAAAAAATCAAGAAAATTAAAGAAAGAAAAGAATCCTAAAGTTCAACTACCATTTGGGCGAAAAAAACAAAAAAAGTCAGCCAAACACTCCTAAGATAAGCTCATCTTAACTAACTTCAAGTATCAAATGGAAGGTTCAAAATGTCTTCTTTAGCCTTTCATACAAAGTTAAGATCCATCATATGATCTAATCCACAAAGATAAACCTAAATAATCGTCACTAAAGATCAAACAACCACACGAAATACGCATCAAACACATAAATCATCAAAAATACAAAATTGACCTACTTAAGAGCCAATTTACGGTACGCGCTCTTGATTTCCTGATCCGTGGAGCCTTGCGACACGCCGAGCACCTCGTACGGGTCTCTCCTCAGCTGTATCCCCGCATCTTTCCGCTCCGATTTGGACCGGTGAGCCGGCATTCTGCAGCCTTATTACCAAAAGCGGCGGCCCACCGGAACCCTAGAAAATGTGTGACGAACAGCCTTAAACCTCGATTCCAGTAGTCGAGTCCGTCATTTTCGGAGAAAATCAGGACAGCTGGAAGAGCGGGGAATGAAACACCGAGGTGGAGCTTTGGGTTTAAAGAGATGGAGTAGTGAGAGAAAGCAGTGAGAGAGAGGAAACGAGGAAATGGAGGGATAATTAGGTGGCATTTTTAGTACTTATTAAGTATGCTTTCCTAATAATTCAAACTTACCGTGGGCCATGCGATTCATGTGCAAAAATACCGTGACGCAATTTTTACAAAATGATCGGTCATTCAAGATAGTTATGTTTCGAAAATCATGTTCGCTTTCTTTCCATCCACACTCGTAATTTTAAAGATCATAATTTATGTGGAAGTCTGTGTATCAATCAATCAATTTGATAAAAGTCATTTTAATTTTTACTTTAGTTTGACTAGTCATCTAAAAATATAAAAGTGTTGCCTTTGAAATATTACAAATATTTTCTTAAGTGTATTTACAGTCGCACTGTATTTCTGCAGTTAAACTTTACTTGTGTCAGTATATGCCATCAAATTATCCTAAAAAAAATTAAAAATGGCACTTAAAAACATTTAGTAGAGACTAAATGCATGTGATAAAAAAGTAAAAATTTGTTTACCGCTTCCCTTTTAAGGTGAGTAAGTATTTCATAATCCTGATGAATTAGAAGAGTTGAATTAGAGAATGTTGATGGTATAGAAAAAAAGGCCACGAGAGACAGAAAGTTATTTTACACTAAATAAACTAATTTTACATAAGGGAAAAATTGCGTAAAATATCCTTGTAGCTTGGGGTAGTTGCAAAAAAAATTATGTTGTTATAAAAATTGCAAAAAGACACTTGTGGTCGCAAAAGTGTTACAAGAGACGATTTGGGTAACGAAACAAAAAAATTATCCAAAATACCCTTGTATTTAAACCTGAAGATTGTCTTTGTACACCAGAATTCTCGAGCTAAAGGTTTGAAACATAAGAACAAGCCACCTCGGTACGATTCATCAGATCAAGGGGTTTCAATTGCGATCTGGGGTTTCAATGTGATTCTGCTTGCACCTCGATCCTCGCCGGTGATGGGTGTTCCCTTCATTTCCCCCTCTTCTTCCCCCTCCCCGCTTTCCTCTTTCCCCTTCCATCCCGTCCTTTTTCGGTTGCTCACATGTTTGCTTGCGCCGGCCCTAATTAGGGCTTGGGCTTGTGGCAATGAAGGACCTCAATCGCAGTGGGGGAAATGGATCGATGTGGTGATGCAGATCTAGTTCATAGTGGGGATGCAGATCGAGTTCGCGGTGTGGTTCGTTGTGGGGGAAATGGATCGAACTCGACGGGGTTCGCGGTTGGGGAAATGGATCTAGCGGCAGCGGGAAAGGGTTCATGGTGGTGGTGGTGCAGTGGGTGGTGGCAGAAATGGGCCGTGGATGGGGCGTGGTGAGGGTGGCGACCATGCGCTTTGATCGAAACTCTAATTGTAGATCTAGGTTTTTTTTTTAATTGTCTTGGTTTTGGAAGCTCGAGGCTTGTAGTTTGTGAATCAGGCAGGTGGGCAGTGCAATTGGCTTGGGTTAATGGCGGCTAGGGTTTTGGTTGGTGGCTAGGGTTAGGGTTTGCTTGGATTGGGGAAGAAAATGGGACTTGTGTGAGAGAGAATAAAAAAGGGAGGGTAATTTAGTCTTTTTAATATATTAAAATATATCATACGCATTATTTAAAAAAGTGAATATCACGTTCCGTCAACTTGGACGATTTTTCTAACGGTTGCAACAAAATTAACACCACAGATATCTTTTTCTAATTTTTATAACAACAAAGTTTTTTTTGCAACTATCCCAAACTATAGGGATATTTTACGCAATTTTTTCTTTACATAATCATGACTATAATGCGCCATGGAGCTATATTCAGTATTCATAGCCATGATTAAGGCGTAGAAGGTAATGCAATCAAGATCGCAATCAGTGGGGTGGAAATGAGACAACAGATTATGAAACTTGACCCAAAAAAAATTGGTGATGATGACATTGGAGTACTGTATTCACATTTAATTTTATACAATGACTTCTTCTTAGAGGGCAGAGCAAATTGCTCTATACTTGCAGAACAAAAGTAATGGACCAAAATAATAATTTGTCTTCGGAGGAGGTCTATTCCTACTCTATGGGACAACCTTATTTGCACTGTATCTGCCTCCAAAAGCTAATTTTCTTAGCTAATTGGTAAGGTAGAATTGAGATTTGAATTTACTACATCCCATTAGACTTTCCCTTCTACAATCTATAATATGAACAAAGATTCTGGTGTTACGATCACCTTCATTTGTTTCTCAAAAAGGGTTTTATCTGATCCTCTGTGACCACGTGCTTTTTTCTAAAAGGATTTTATCTTAATTTAGAAAGTGAATAACTTTTTTAGAACAATTCAAAAATGAAAGATAATCAATTTTTTGGAGGATGTACTGTATTACCTTTACATTAAAAAAAATGCCCGTAAGTAGACGCATATATGCGCTTGGTATATTATATATTGCATTAACCAAATTTGCTATTGTACTTCCCTTTGTCACTAAAGAAGAGACATTGATGGCCAAAAACTTAAACAAAGGTCCTGTTTGTTATTGATCCTCCAAAGCTAATTTGAGATGGAATCTTAATCAACTTTTAAAATCAGCTAAGTTATTTTTTTTTGCATAATCTTTAAGCAATGGATGTTATTTGGATAAAAAAAAATACTAAAAGTAACTTCATTGTGGCTAACTGACCAAAATTTTAGTGTTTGAAATGAAAAGGTGTTGAACGTTACTTACTTGGTCAAACCTATTAGCTTCAAAAAATTGATTTAAGCGATTATCTGATATATCTAACAGTGGCTAGAGAGGAGGACTCTGGACTATAGGATCAAGTCTTAGCAAGGACTCCAAGGCACGAGGAGGTTAAATTGTGATACCCTACATCAAATATGCAATAATGTGTGACTGATCTTATAAAATCCCACTTATGAACTTATAATAAGTACCTACTTCTTTTTCTATTAAGGGAGACATCACCTTGTGGCGGGGTCGTGAATTGAGTCGTTACATGTATATTTGTCTAATATCTACTAATTTGGTAATTCAGATTAAATCAAATTTAACTATTTTAAAATTAATCTCAACTAAGCTCTTAATGATTAATATTTTGTTTCAAACTCCCTCTAGAATAATTCCTCCATGAATAATATATATATATATATATATATATATATATATATATATATATATATATATATGGGAGCTGATCCATTGATAGCGCTAGCAAAATAGGAGAAGTTGCTAGCGCGATCTGGCCGTCCATCCCAAAAGATGGACGGCCCAGATCTTTTTTTTGCGTTTTTTTAAGTACGTCCGCTACATTATGTAGCGGACAATTTTTTGCATTTTTTTGACAATAATACCCTCCGAGTCCGTCCGCTACATAATGTAGCGGACAAGTTTTCAGACTTTTTTTCTCTTTCTGTCATTAATGTTCTGACTTTTTTTTTCTCTCTCTCTCCCGTCCGCTACATAATGTAGCGAACAAGTTTTCAGACTTTTTTTCTCTTTCTGTCATTAATGTTCTGACTTTTTTTTTCTCTCTCTCTTGTCCGCTACATAATGTAGCGGACAAGTTTTTAGACTTTTTTTCTCATATCTTTTTCTCTCTCTCCCCCTTCATTAATGCTCTGACTCTTCTCTCTCTCCCGTCCGCTACATAATGTAGCGGACAAGTTTTCAGACTTGTTCTGACTTTTTTTCTCTTTCTCTCTCTCTCCCGTCCGCTACATAATGTAGCGGACAAGTTTCAGACTTTGTGCTTTCATGAAGAACTCCAAGTATCTTCATGAAAGCACAAACTTCTTTCTTTTTTCCTCATAAAGATGGATTATGAATCAGATCACCCGCAGACTAGTTCTTTAGTAAACCCAACTAGCACAGGCTAGGCATCTTCCAGTTAAAACTACCAAAAACAATCTTAGCTTTGTCGTAGATGATCACTAATGTGTGTTACAGATCAGCAAATTATCCTTTAGTCTCAACTACATCCATAGTGACGACATGAAGTTCACAGATTTTTTACTACTTCAACTGCATATATTTTGCTACTGAAAATTAGCTAAACAAAATAGAACACCGATCCTGATATCCAAATACCTCACACTAGACAACCCTGATGAAGCCAATGCTAATAGTGACTATGTTGTTTCAGGTGAAAATTTATTTGCAGAAACCCATTCCTCATCTTGACCAAAACATTGGAGTCTGCCCAGAAAGAGAGAGAGAGAGAGAGAGAGAGGAAATGAGGGGAGAGGACGAAAGAGAAGAAAAGAGAGAGAGAGAGATCAAAAAGAAGAGAAAGGAGAGAGAGAGAGATCAAAAAGAAGAGAAAGGAGAGAGAGAGAAGAGTCAGAGCATTAATGAAGGGGGAGAGAGAGAGAGAGAAAAAGATATGAGAAAAAAAGTTTAAAAACTTGTCCGCTACATTATGTAGCGGACAGGAGAGAGAAAAAGAAAAAAAAAAGTCAGAACATTAATGACAGAAAGAGAAAAAAAGTCTGAAAACTTGTCCGCTACATTATGTAGCGGACGGACTCGGAGGGTATTATTGTCAAAAAAATGCAAAAAATTGTCCGCTACATAATGTAGCGGACGTACTTAAAAAAACGCAAAAAAAAAGATCTGGGCCGTCCATCTTTTATGATGGACGGCCAGATCGCGCTAGCAACTTCTCCTATTTTGCTAGCGCTATCAATGGATCAGCTCCATATATATATATATATATATATATATATATATATATATATATATATATATATATATATATATATATATATATATGAAGCTGATCCATTGATAGCGTTAGCAAAATATGAGAAGTTACTAGCGCAATCTGGCCGTCCACGCGCGATCTGTGGACGGTCCAGATCTTTTTTTTTTACGTTTTTTAAGTCCGTCTGCTACATTATATAGCGGACGATTTTTTGACAAAAATACCCTCCAACTTAAAAACAGCCCGTCCCCTACATTATGTAGCGGACGGACTTTTCTGACATTTTTTCTCTTTCTCTCATTAATGCTCTGACACTCTGTCTCTCTGTCTCTCATCCGCTACATTATGTAGCAGACAAGTTTTTTAACACTTTTTTCTTTCTCTCTCTCTCTCTTTCATCCGCTACATTATGTAGCAGATGAATATTAATTTTCTGAAAAGACCCAATGTGTCAGACCTGGAAAAGGGAGAACTCTTTTCATTTTCTCTCTCTTCCTCATTTCTCGTTCTTCCATCTTCTCCCTCTCCCTCTCCCTCGTACCCATTCTCTGAAGATGGCAAATCTCGAAATGAGGCTGTCATGGCAGATCTCGAAATTGTTGAGACCAACATTTCCGTAACGAGATTTGCAGAATTAGTGAGTGAAATCGGAGGGTAGACGGTCGGTGGCGACACTGATTGAAGGCGGCGATAGCGGTTGTTGCGGTGGTGGGTATTTATTTGTCTGTGTTGTCTTGGTGAATTTAATGGTGGAAGATGATGATGACATTTATTACTACATCGACGACATTTTCTCTTCATTGATCAATGAAGATGTTTTCAACGGCCAACACCAAATGCAACAACTATTACAGCAGTACCAGCCTGACTGGATTGGCCTAGATTCTTCTTCAAATGTTTTGATCTCTTCTGGGCTGGCTTTTGCCTTTGGTGTAGCTGGATGGGATGCTCCTATCATATCTTCTAGACTTGGTTACAGCCAAAATGACCCCAAGAGTCTGAGTGAGCAGTTGAATAGCATTTCTAAGTAAAATGAACTTGTCCGCTACATAATGTAGCAGATGAGAGAGAGAGACAGAGAGACAGTGTCAGAGCATTAATGAGAGAAAGAGAAAAAAAATGTCAGAAAAGTCCGTCTGTTACATAATGTAGCGGACAGGCTATGTCCTTTTCCCCCACCCTATGTCCTTTTCCCCCACCCGTGAACCCCCTCTTCCCCACGTGTCATTACCACCCTACCCCCCACCCCACGTGTCATTCCCCCCTCCCCCTCCCTGCTGTTCACTCACGGTTCTTCTCTCCCTCTCTCACTTTTCTCTCTATAAAATCCCTCCTCCCCGAATCATTTCTTCTACTCTCCTCATTCTCCCTATCTCACCTACATACAAACAAAAAAAATTTACGCTAGAAGATCGGTGGATAATCGCTAGAAGATCGGTGGATTTTTCTTGAAATATATCAAGTTAAAACAAGTAAATATTTTTCAATTTGTTCTTACCAATTGATTGTTTAAATTGTGTTATGCTTAAATTGTTCTTACAATAGTCTAAAATTCGTGTTTAGGGCGTCAAAATTACGTTTTGACAAATCGGGGTATTACATTCGAAAATTTTCAAAATAGCGATTTCTTAAGGCGTCAAAAATAGAAATTTTCACAAATTTATAAAAAATAGCTAGAGCTAGATTTTGCCAAAGTACAAAACAAAGACCCTAGTTATTTTCAAAAGATCTGTATCAGGTAAAAATTTCAGATTTTTCCAAAGACTGGAAAGGGGTTAACTGATACGCGCAACCTTGTAACTTTGCAGTGTAATTTAAAATATCAAGACAGCGCGATTTCGCGCGAAACTTTTATGAGAACCCTAGGGTGTTGGGAAGTTCCATTCCCCAGGAATTCGGGCCATTCCGAAGCCGTTAGCTAATTTTTTGGCCGAACGGGCTTTTAAGCGCTCGATCCGGACACCGGTTCGGGATTTTTAGGCGAAAAATCCGTAAAATACTTTTTAGATCAAGAATGAACTCAGGAAGCTTAAAATAGCATTTTAAAGCACTTTTGATATTTTCTGAAGCCAGGGGCATTTTGGTAATTTGCCACCCCGCGAGGGGTGTTTTGGTAATTTTCCCGAAAAAAAGTTTTTCGGTCCAGAAATGTAAGTAAAACACCTGAAAGGTTGTTTTGAAGCTGGTTTGATGGGCGTTAGGGTGACAATAAACCCCCGGGGGCTATTTTGCTAATTTTACATTACACAAATTTGTGCTTAAAATAACTTTTAGTTCAGGAAAGGGTGTGAGACACCTGAAAAATTATTTTAAAGAGTGAATTCAGGAAGCTTAAAATCCCGTTTCAAAGCACTTTTCAGATTTTTTTTGTCAAGGGGCATTTTGGTAATTCGCATCCCCGATAGGGGTATTTTCGTAATTTTACAGCGTTAAGTTTTTCAAAGGATTTCTTAGTCCAGAAATGTAAGCAAAGCACCTGAAAGGTTGTTTTGAAGCTGATTTGGGGCGTTAGGGTGATAATGAACCCCCGGGGCATTTCGGTAATTTGCCGCTCATCGGGGGCTATTTTGCTAATTTTACATTATACCAAATTTCCCGAAAGACGGTGGTTTAAATAAATTTTATTCTTCTTTTATTTAAATCTATGACTTGTTGAGAATGATATAATTTTTATTTTTTAGATTCCAGTATAAATATGGATGCAACTGGAGGAAATAATTTTTGTGAAGGTTCTGATCCACCTTACGTTGGTCAAGTTTTTCAAGCACTGGACGAAGTTGAAGCATACTATAGAGCATATTCGAAAACGATAGGTTTCGGTATTAGAACTAAGACGACTAGAAAACGGGCGAATACAGATCAAATTTGTGCAAGACTATTTGAGTGTCATAGAGGAGCACCGCATGTAACTCCGGTCGTTCGGATCAGTGACGAAGGGACAACAAGACAAAGAAAACGGGACACATTTCCGGGTACCGGCTGCAAGGCCCATGTGTATGCAGTACACCGAAAAAATGAAAACCATTGGGTTGTGACAGGAGTGGAGTTGAGCCATAATCATCAGTTGATGACCCCTAGTAAGATTGGTCAAATTCATCAACACCGAGAAATAAGCGCGGCACACAGACAACTAATTTTTACAATGGCCGAGGCTAAAATTCCACCTTCTAAGATGATGGGGGTTTTCTCAAGCCAGGCTGGGGGGATTGACAAGTTGAGTTTCAACGAAGTAGACCTTCGAAATGAACTTCGTGCTCAGAGGAGAGAGTCTTTCGGTAAGAGTGATTCTCAAACTACACTTGATCTCTTCAGGTCCCTTCAGAGTGAGAATTCTGGATTTTTTTACAGTCTCCAACTGGATGATGAGAACCGCATTAGTACTATATTTTGGGCGGACCCCCGTTCTAGAGCTGCTTACCAAAATTTTGGGGATGTTGTGACGTTTGACACCACATACCGCACCAATAAGTACTCTATGCCTTTTGCTCCGTTCACCGGGGTGAACCACCACTATCAGTCAATCTCGTTTGGCTTTGCCCTGCTTAGGGATGAGACGGAGGAGTCATTTACGTGGTTATTTGAAACGTGGCTTCAAGCAATGTATCATATTCCTCCAAAGACCATCATCACCGACCAAGATCTGGCAATGAAAAATGCAATCGCTAAGGTCCTTCCAGATACTCACCATGGCCTGTGCACATGGCACATAAGCAACAAATATCCCGAACGGCTTCACCATGTATATGCAAACCATCCGTCATTCAAGACTGACTTTAATACATGTGTGAAGAAATCGTTGACGGTAGACGTGTTCGAGGAGAGGTGGGCCACGTTAATGGATACTTACTATTTGCACAATCACGAATGGTTACAATCGTTGTATGAGATCAAGACACAGTGGGTCGGTGCCTACACCAAGAAGTTTTTTGCAGCCGGAATGACTACGACCTCGAGAAGCGAAGCTATGAATTCATTCTTTGATGGGTACGTAGGCCAGTCTTCAAGTATAGCGGAGTTCGTACTAGAGATGCAGAAAGCCGTTGACAGGCAATTGTACCGTGAGAGAGAAGCCGACGCGGCTACAGTTTGCAAAGAAAGAGCTATACTACTTTATTCACCTTTAGAGGCTCATGCGGCTCAAGTCTATACCAAGGAAATGTTTCGACAGTTTCAAGAGGAACTACTAAAGTCGAATCAATATGGCATGACAAAGTTGCACGAGTATTCCACCAGAGATATCAAGGTTTATGCTTTGACAAATGTGACGAACTTCGCCAATCCGTGCTCTTCGTCGGCTCCGAGGACCAGACGACATTTTACCGTAGCAGTTTGTAAGGACACCGGGTTGGTTAATTGCAACTGTCAACTGTTTGAGCATAAAGGTATACTTTGTCGACACGCGTTGAGGGTTTTGAGCGCCAAGAATGCTAGTGAAATCCCTCCACCGTATATCTTGGAACGGTGGACGAAGGAAGCCAACAGAGTCCACGGTCACATTCCTTACGTGCCCAATGTTTCAGTTGATTTCGAGCAATCTGAGTCGCTGCGATATAATCACCTTTGTAACATCATGCACGGTTTATCAATGGATGCAGCGTCGACATTTGATGGGTACAGGTATCAAGTTGAAGCAGCCGCACGGGATAAGGCTAAGCATGCACAGTTTAGGATGGCATTACCAGAAACTGTGGACACTCCGACTACTCGGACAACTCCAGGCGGTAGATTCAATCGAGCCAAACAGCCAGTCATTGACGGCACTGACCTACAAGGTGAGGAGGACGACATTTTTGATCCAATTATTTCTCAAACAAAAGGGCGAAAACGAGCAATACGCATGAAGAATCCGATTGAAGAAGCAACGGGTCAAAAAAAATTACGAAAGTGTGCGTTGTGTAATAAGATGACTGATCATGACAAGAGAAACCATTATAAAGTGTTAGGTATCGAACCTGGCAGTATGGTCGAGGAGGACGATGATGAGGAAGAGTGTTAGGGTTAATGTTTCAGTTGTATAAATTGAACTTTTATAATGTTTAAATTTGTGATTTGGTTTGTGCAATCTTTAATTTGTGATTTGATTTGTGGATTATTGATATTTTTGGTAACTCCGTTTTCGGGCACACTTTAGGCCCCAATTGATAGCTTCCGAAAAAAGTTGTAATTTTTTTTGTCACTTTTTTTCGCTCATTGCACTTCAGGCACGCTAGTTAGCCCATTTGTAAGACTTTCGGCGAAAAACGAGACACATTAATTTTTGAGTTTTCCTAGGAAGGGCCTATTCGGGCACACTTTAGGCCCCAATTGATAGCTTCCGAAAAAAGTTGTAATTTTTTTTGTCACTTTTTTTCGCTCATTGCACTTCAGGCACGCTAGTTAGCCCATTTGTAAGACTTTCGGCGAAAAACGAGACACATTAATTTTTGAGTTTTCCTAGGAAGGGCCTATTCGGGCACACTTTAGGCCCCATTTGATAGCTTCCGAAAAAAGTTGAAATTTTTTTGTCACTTTTTTTTCGCTCATTGCACCTCATGCACGCTAGTTAGCCCATTTCTATGAATTTCGGCAAAAAGCGAGACGCGTAATTTTTTCGAATGCCGTCATATGAAAGGTATATTCGCGCACATTTTAGCGCCAAATTCATAGCATGCGAAAAATTATGTACATTTCTTTTTGGTACAGTTTTTTGTAACATCACAGCAGCTAGCCACGCACGTCAGGATAATGGTAATGAAGGCGTCTAGCTTCATTCTTTTTCAGCTCCCAGGCTATCCTATACCTAAACGTCAAGGCATCCTTCCTAGTCCACGAGGAGTGTTTGAGCACTTCCGAGCGAGCAATGTAGTCCATGTACTTGAGGACGTAAATCCCGCAATCGTGACCGTTATATTGCTTTGGTCGGTCCTTTATCATCACGACCGTCCAAGGGTCACCCTGTGGCCGTCCGCATGCTAGCGAGAGGACAGTAGTCTGCATCCAACAATAAAAACGAGAATCAAGCCTATGAAACAAGAACAATATACTATGAGCCAAGGTCAAAAAATAAAAACTAACCACTAAAGTGATGTACTCGTTGTACATCTGTGCCAGCAGCTGTCCAGGCTCGTCCTCCCTTAGGCTATCGTATATGTGAACCGTTCTGAACGCTGGATGGAGAACTAATAGGAACCAGTGGTTTGCATGATGACAGGGTATCATGATAAGGTTCGCATCAGCAGCGGGACATTGATAGTCTGCGTTCATCATGCCTAACACGTTTCGACCTGGTTTCCACTTACTCCTGCCGCCCCCTCGCCTCCATTCTGTGAATTCTCTCACCGTTAATTCCACAAAATGAGTGGGATACATGTTAAGCTTCAAATATTCAGAACGGTTAAAACGTTGCTCTCTAATCCGGAGCAGTTCTATGTAAGCGTTCATGACAAAATTTGAAAGATCTGTCTCCGGCGCCAACGTTCTGATATCCTCATGACCTAGGAATGTCGCAAGGGGAAAGTCTGCTGAATTGACAGGCTCATGCCCGAAGTAGTGCCGGTCGATCCAAGCCATCTTGTCCGACCTCAATGGCTTCGTCGCTTGTCCTTTGTCCGACCGAAAGCTTGGGCGCGAGGCCTGGATTCCTACTTGGGGAACCTGACTCTGGCACTGAGAGTCGTATGCGTCAGGAGGCAAGCGACTATACGGCTCCCAGAATTCATAGCTATGCGATGAAGGCGCGTCAGGAGGCAAGCGACTAGACGGCTCCCACACCTGACTCTGGGGCTGATAGTCGTACGCGTCAGGAGGAGGGCGACCAGACGGCTCCCACACCTGACTCTGGGGCTGATAGTCGTACGCTTCAGGACGAGGGCGACTAGACGGCTCCCCTTCGTAACCCCGGTACGCAAGACTAAAGTTTTGAACTTCAGTCTTGTACTTCTCAATGGACCTCTTGAGATTGTCAGGAGCCTGCGCGACAAACCAGTCAAACGACTCCAGCTGCTTGAACACCTCAATGCCCTGGTCAACCTAAAAAACATGCATAGAAAATATGGCTAATCATATTTGACAAATGGTCGATAAGGTGCGCAAATAAATTATCAAACAACACTAGCATGACTTACAATGGCCAATGCCCAGAACTGGTCATAGACCTCACGTGGCGCGTACGATGTCTTCTTCACCTGGGAAGGGCGATTCACCCTCGTGCGCGTCACCCTGAGAAACCACTGTAAGTATTCCTCAGTACTAATGCCGTCGTGCTTCAGCGATACAAGGCTATCATACGTTTCCTGCCAGGTATTCCACTGGTGCACCTCGTCACCCAACAAAATCAAGGCATCAGCCACCTCGAAGTTCGGCCCTCGACCACCCCTGTATGGCCGCATGTCTACAGCGGGTTTTGGTATCCCTTGTGGACAGCCAGCTTGCTTCATAGCTCGATCGGGCATCTGAAACTCACATTCTTCGAAGTGAATGAGCGGCACCCGAACCAAACCTGCCAGCACGTACGACACCGGAAGTTGCCAACACCACTCATCCAACAGATGCATCACCTTGCCATATGGCTGCCACGTCACCTGGGATGCATCTAGTATCTCTAGTTCCCCCCGATAGAACTTTAGATGGTGGTGAGGGTCTACCCGTCTCCTCCTCCGGTTGGTCGTAGGCCCCCAGGCCCACACCCTAGGCCACGTCTCATCGGAATCTACCAACGGTTGTGGACGACCCATGGGTAGCCTCTCGTAAGACCAAACCTGTGAATGCAAACATTATATGGAATTAGTAATTAATCCCGAATATATTGACTAAGGATCCTACCAAGAAAATAAATGCTCATACCTGTAATAGAGTCAGGCAGGCGGCAATGGACTTGGCACCGTTTCTCGTAGCCTTATGCAGTGCTCGATATAGGTGCGCAAGGACAGCTGAACCCCACGAATAGGAGTATACCTCCTCAAGATCCTCCAAGAACACCATATACTTCGGATGCACCGTGTTTTTCGAATGCGTCGGAAGTAATATAGCTCCAATAATATACAGAAGGAATGCCTTCGTATACGTCACGAAATCTTGAGGAGTGTATTCATCCGGTAGCACGCCGTACTGCTCTCTCAGCCATTTAAGCTTGACGCCGTTTGTTGTAAGCGCTGCCCTTGGAATTCCCGGAAAATACTGCATAGCCATATTCGCTATGGATGCAGACGGCACGTTCAAAGTAACGGGTCTGCCGTGACATGGGATTCCAAGTATAAATCCGACGTCCTCTAACGTAACAGTCATTTCACCAAACCGGAAGTGAAATGAGTTCGTCTCGCTCCTCCATCGTTCAACTAGAGCGGATATAAGGCAATCGTCGTGTCGAGACCATTTCCCGCAATCGGTGAACAGGGTTAAATTTTGACGGTGTAATAGCTGTATTTGTTCCTTGTTTAGTACCCACTCTTCAAGGTGCCTTGTGCTTTGAATTGTTTCCAAAACACCCCTATCGACACCGTCAAATACGTGCCTCGCGACGTGGTCATCGTCATCGTATAGGATTGATGTATCATGAGGTCCAGAGCTGAAATTCATACCTTTAAGAACAAAATATAATTATAAACCAACTTAGCGTCCATAATATCCATAATATTTACATTCCAAAACTATAACTGGATCTTTAACCTAGCTTACCAACACATTAGCAATAGTCATTATTTCAATGTATTAAAACAAATCCTCAATTCCCACCACTCCGAACGCTTAATTACGCTAGTTCCCACTGAATTTAGCGCCAACGTGGTTATATAGCAATATACCCCCCGATGGCCCCTACACCCCCAACACCTCAAAACCGCTTTAAAGTCAAGTTTTTAAATGTATTACGTCAATTATATACCAAAAAGTCCGTCGAAAAACTTAGCACTGTAAAATTACCGAAATACCCCTCTCGGGGCGGCGAATTACCGAAATGCCCCTGGCATCGAAAAATATCAAAAGTGCTTCGAAATGCTACTTGAGGCTCCCTGAATTCATTCTTGACATAAAAAGTATTTTACGGAGGTTTCGCCCAAAAATCCCGAACCGGTGTCCGGATCAAGCGCTTAAAGGGCCGTTCGGCCAAAAAAATAGGTAACGGCTTCGGAATGGCCCGAATTCCTGGGGAATGGAACTTCCCAACATCCTAGGGTTCTCATAAAAGTTTCGCGCGAAATCGCGCTAGCTTGATATTTTAAAATACACTGCAGAGTTACAAGGTTCCCCGTATCAGTTAACCCCTTTCCAGTCTTTGGAAAAATCTGAAATTTTTACCTGAGACAGATCCTTTAAGAATAACTAGGGTCTCTTTTTTGCATTTTGGCAAAATCTAGCTCTAGCTATTTTTTATAAATTCGTGAAAAACTGTCTATATTTGGCGCCCTAAAAAATCGCTGTTTTGGAATCTATAAATGTAATACGCTGATTTGTATAAACCTAACATTGAATTATAAGGAAATTCAAAATACTTACTTGTTGTGACTTGATGTATTTAAAGAAAAATCTACCGATCTTCTAGCGGTTATCCACCGATCTTCTAGCGTAAAATTTTTTGGTTTGTATTGTTATGGAGATTATGTAGGTGAGATATGAAGTACGAAGGAAGTTGGTAAAAGATGACAGAGTGCAGAAGAAGGGTTCGGGGGAGGGGATTATAAAGAGAGAAGTGAGGAAGAGAGAAGAAAAAAGACAGAAAAAAGTGAGGAAGGGTGGGTGTTTATGCGGTCAAAGGCTGCGGCAAAAAAAAAAATTTCGGCAGAAGGACACCACGTTGGGGGCATCATGGGGGAGGGAAGGACGACACGTGGCATCGAGGGAAGGACACCAGGTGGGGCATCACCCGGGGACGCCACGTGGCAGGGGAGGGGACCAACCGCGGGTTGTAGGAGCGGTTGGGCCCTGCGGATGAGGGGAGGGGACGCCACGTGGCAGGGGAGGGGACCAACCGCGGGTTGTTCAGCGGTTGGGCCACGTGGCAGGGGGAGGGGACGCCACGTGGCAGGCCATCGCCCCAACCGCTGGTTGTTCATGCGGTTGGGCCACGTGGCAGGGGGAGGTGACGCCACGTGGCAGGCCATCGCCCCAACCGCCGGTTGTTCATGCGGTTGGGCCACGTGGCAGGGGGAGGGGACGCCACGTGGCAGGGCCATCGCCCCAACCGTCGGTTGTTCATGCGGTTGGGCCACGTGGCAGGGGGAGGGGACGCCACGTGGCAGGGCCATGGGGTTGGGCCACGTGGCAGGGGTGGGGGACGGCACGTGGCAGGGCATATTAATGCCAACCGCTGGTTGTGCATGCGGTTGGTGTCCTTTTTCTCCTTCTCGCCATTTTCTCACCATTTTTCTCACCATTTCTCGTGCCTTTTTCGCCATTAATGCAGTGGCCGTACGCCTTTTTCGTCCACGTGGCCCAACCGCTGCTCTTACCTGCGGTTCGGTGGAGAAATTGTTATTTCTCCACCGGTGGGTGTGGATCGGCCCCCTATATATATATATATATATATATATATATATATATATATATATATATATATATATATATATATATATGGGAGCTGATCCATTGATAGCGCTAGCAAATGGAGTTAAGTTGCTAGCGCGATCTGACCGTCCATCCTGAAAGATGGACGGTCCAGATCGCGCCTTTTTCCAAAACTGATCCCCGTCCGCCATACTGTCTCGCGGACGGGAGTTTTACCTTTTTGCCCTCCTCCCATGTCCGCGAGACTGTCTCGCGGACGCCTTTCTGTTCCTGACATGTGTCAGGAAAAAGGCGTCCGCCATACTGTATGGCGGACGATCTCTAGGCTGACACATGTCAGGGCCTGTCCCCTCGGTCGCCTATAAAGTCTCGGGCGTGAGCCCCGAGAACTGTCCCCTTGGTATCCTAGAATCTATCCCTACTCGGCTCTTTCAGCAAAATTTTTGCGGGGCTTTCAGATTCACTTGCTTCCATTTTCAGCACCCTTCAAGCTTTTCTTGGAGTAACACACTTTTGGTTCAAGCATCACTCAAGCAAGGTAAAGTTTGTGATCTTGCTACCGTTTATCTTAGTAATTTTAATTTGTTATGTTCAGTAAATATATAATTAGCAAAATAGGAGACACTTTTGAGATTATGTATATGGTATCCTAAATCGGTCTAATCGTCAAGATAATTTTGAGATAATAAGCGTATTCTATTTCTACATAGGTCTTTTTCACAATGTCTGATTTCGTGTCGAGCTCCAGCACCCCCGTAGATGCTAGTGATCCGTATCTAGGACGAACCTTTCAAACGTTGGAAGAAGCTGGAGAATGTTTTCGAGCTTATTCATTGAGGGTTGGTTTTGGCATTAGAATAAAAACTACAAGAACAAGCAGCGTATCGAAAAGGATATGCTCTCGCTTATACGAGTGTCATAGGGGCAGAAACCCAGTGCAAAATGAGACACGCGTAGGCAACGATGACAGTGATGATGACGAAATAGGGTATGCGCGGAGAAGACGGGATTGCTTTGCGCGCACGAATTGCCAGGTCAAGATGTTCGTAAGCTATAAAGCCAAACAAGATCATTGGCTTATTACCAGCCTGGAACTGGCACACAATCACCCGTTAGTAACCCCTTCTAAGGTGAGTCAGATGCATCAACACAAGAAGATGGGTAAGGTCGCGAGGAGCCTAATTCACACAATGAGCGATGCGCGGCTAGGACCTACCGACATGATTAATGTTCTTGCTGAACAGGCTGGGGGAATTCAAAATTTAAACTTTAACACGACAGACGTTCGTAACGCGGTCCGAACCCATAGACGAGCCGCGTATGACCTCAATGATGCGCAAGCGACAATGAGCCTATTGAAACGGATGCAGATGGAGGACCCGCAGTTTACCTTCGACTATAAACTTGACGACGAGCATCGAGTTAGCACAATTTTTTGGGTCGACGGTCGTTCGAGGCTAGCTTATAAGCATTTTGGGGATGTCGTGACTTTCGACACCACATACCGTACCAACAAGTACTCGATGCCGTTCGCTCCTTTCACGGGCGTCAATCATCATTATCACTCCATCCTGTTCGGGTTCGCCTTGTTAAGGGACGAGAGCGAGAGTTCTTTTGAATGGTTGTTTAGGGTGTGGCTGGAAGCAATGAACTTCAAAGCACCGACTGTTATCATCACCGATCAAGATTTGGCAATGAAGAAGGCTATTGCTACCGTCTTCCCAGATACTCGACACAACTTGTGCACTTGGCACATAAGCAACAAATACCCTGAACGTCTGCATCACATGTACGCAAAGTATCCAGACTTTAAACAGGATTTTGACAAATGCGTCCTCAAGTCATTAACGATTGAGGAATTCGAGGAGAGGTGGGAAAAGCTTGTTCGGGATTACTCATTGCAAGACAACGAGTGGCTCCAGCACTTGTACGGGCTCAAAGAGCAATGGATTGGTGTTTACACGAGAAGTCATTTTTCTGCGGGCATGAAAACGACGGGCAGGAGTGAATCTATGAATGCCACGTTCGATAGTTATGTGGGTACAGCTACCAATTTGAAGAGTTTCGTCACATCAGCACAAAAAGCGGTTGCGTCGTTGTTCGTGAAAGAAAGGGCTGCAGACTTTGCAACCACGTACAAGCAAAGGAGAAGGTTGCTTGAGACCCCGCTGGAGCTGAACGGTGCCAAAGTCTATACGAAGGAGATCTTCCTGCTATACCAAGTAGAGCTGCAAAAATCGGGCCGATACAGTATATATAAGGTGGCAGAAAAGTCGTCGCGTGAGTACAAGGTTTATTCGCTCGTGAATGACCTCGTCCCTGAGAAGCTGCGCAGAATTTATACGGTGACCCACGACACATTGACGGACTCGGTGACATGTGTTTGTAAGAAGTTTGAGTTCCATGGCATCCTGTGTAGACACATTCTGCGGTTTTTCACACAGAAGAATATCAGGACAATCCCCGATAAATACGTCCTGCCACGTTGGACGAAAGGTGCAAACAGGTTGCACGGTACCATTTCCTTTCCGGAGCACCCGTATACTGACTTTGAAGAATCAGAGACGTTGCGGTATAATCATCTGGTGACGATGTTCACCCGTTTGTCCGTAAAGGGTGCTGCTACAATGGTCGGATATAAACATCTCCTCGAGGTAGCTCAGCAGCAAGAGCCCATCGTCGACCAATTGGAAGCAGCTTCAGTCAGCAATGCGGTTGACACCGAGCCTACGACGGGATCAGAAGATGACGAGCCGGGGGAGGGAGCCGACAATGATATCCGGCCTTCGGATCCAATTATATCGCAAACGAAAGGCCGCAAGAGATCTACGCGGATGAAAAGCTCTATTGAGACGGCAACTCAACCAAAAAAGCTAAGAAGGTGTGCATTGTGCAACAAAATGACAGACCACGACAAGCGGAACCATTACAAGGCACTGGGGATAAGTCCAGTGCCTTTGCAAGACGGGGAAGAAGATGATGCCGAGGATGAGGACGAACAAGCTGCAGTGGAACTTTAGTGTACTGAATATTTTGTAATAATCTTTTATGAGCCATCAAAAGTGTCGGACATTTTGTAATAATATTTTAGTAATGACTCGTTTGTAATAACCTTTACAATCATTTTTTTATACGTGATTTCTTACACTGTCCGCTACACTGCGCAGCACAACATTAGAAACCTAAGGTATTAAAGAATACCCCCCTACAACACTTAGTTTTTTTTGGTTTTGGTTCACTTCTCTGCGTCCGCTATACTATGTAGCGGACGGCCCCGCAGAATACCCCCCTACAACACTTAGTTTTTTTTTTGTTTTGGTTCACTTCTCTGCGTCCGCTATACTATGTAGCGGACAGCCCCGCAGAATACCCCCCCTACAACACTTAGTTTTTTTTTGTTTTTGTTCACTTCTCTGCGTCCGCTATACTATGTAGCGGACGGCCCCGCAGAATACCCCCCTACAACACTTAGTTTTTTTTTGTTTTTTTTTTGTTTTGGTTCACTTCTCTGCGTCCGCTATACTATGTAGCGGACGGCCCCGCAGAATACCCCCCCTACAACACTTAGTTTTGGTTCACTTCTCTGCGTCCGCTATACTATGTAGCGGACAGCCCCGCAGAATACCCCCTACAACACTTAGTTTTTTTAGTTTTTTTTGGTTTTGGTTCACTTCTCTGCGTCCGCTATACTATGTAGCGGACGGCCCCGCAGAATACCCCCCTACAACACTTAGTTTTTTTTGTTTTTGGTTCACTTCTCTGCGTCCGCTATACTATGTAGCGGACGGCCCCGCAGAATACCCCCCTACAACACTTAGTTTTTTTTGGTTTTGGTTCACTTCTCTGCGTCCGCTATACTATGTAGCGGACGGCCCCCCCCTACAACACTTAGCGGACGGCCCCGCAGAATACCCCCCCTACAACACTTAGTTTTTTTTGTTATTTTTTGAACACTTGCCCTGCAGATAGACAGATATCCAACACTTGGTTTCCCACCGTTAAATCACATTGGTCAATAAAATCAATCGCATTCAATAAATTTTTTGGGTTAAAAAAGTGTTGTAACGTTACAATGTGAATTGGGGAACATCATCTCTCGCAGGAATTATGTTCCTTACACGGATTTACAATAAACCTAATAGCTCTAGGCCGGCCATTTATAATTTGCCAAGCAATCCTATACCTAAAGTCTTGTATGCATTCTTCGCTCCAGACAGTCTTCTTGAGGCTCTCAGACCGGCAAATGTAATCCATGTACATGCAGAGGAAGACGCCGCAGTCCGAGGAATTATGTTGCTTGGGCCTACTCCTCTTTAATCGGAAAATGAGGACCGGCCTGCGCGATACCTTCTCCCGACGCCTACCATTGACCAGGGCAGCAAAAAGATTCTGCGAGAACCATAATAAGCATTAAACATAGCTAGCAAAATAAGATTAATCAGTTTTATAATATGCAAGTTACAACAAGAAGGAAACAGGATCTTACCATGGCATCCAACTGGCCTATGCCTCGGTACATATCAATCACAGGCATCACGTCGGTATCGTCGTAGAGACTGTCGACGACTGAAACCGTGCTCTGTAATGGTTCGTAGCAAACCAAGTACCAGTGCGCATTCCCTAAAAAGGGGATTAGAAACACGTCGGCAACACTTGCGCTCACTGGACTATCCCTAGCAAGATATGCTTGTAGGTTAGGGGACGGTTTCCACTGGGCCATGCCTCTCCCCTTCCTTGCATTGCCCCAGTCGTGCCACTCTTGTACTAGGAGCTGATGGAAAAAAGCATCCAAGATAAACACGCGCAGACCGATGTCTGGATGCTCCCGACACCTTCGCCTCAGAATTTGCACGTAGTGCGAGATGACACCGCTGTCTAACCAAGATCCCGGCGCCAGCGAGGCGATCTCTGTCCAAGAGGCATTGTAATCCAAGCCCTCGGGGTGATCCACGTCATACGACGCTCCGTCTTGGGGGGCCCCGCTAAAATAACGGGCTCGGATTATATCGCATTTATGCGGCTTTAGGGGCCTGGCTGGATGCCCTTTCGGATATTGCCCTCGGGGGTCGATCGGGGGATATTGGCCTCCAATTCCTTCTTCGGCCGGCTGATATTCCCCTTCGGGGCCGCCAACTGGTCCCGCCCACGGGACAATGGGCAGTGCCTCGGAGAAACCGTAGTTTCCGAAAGGAAAGTCTTGCGTGACTTGAGAGAGGGGTTCCGGGAACAAATTGAAGGAGGGGCCGCTGTAATCGCCCCACGACGCTTGAGCCTGTCCCATCCCCGCTTCAGAGGTACCAACAACTCCCTGACTCACCCCTGAAGCCTGTCCAGAGGGATCACCGTATCCCTGGCTGACGCCCGTATAACCCATTCCCGGGCTTACTCCCGAAGACTGGCCCGATGCTTGGCGCAAAAAATTCCCGCAGCCTAAAGCCAATGTCGCAGCCTGTTGGCAAAGATCCTCGCCCATTGCGCTCACCAGATCCCTCCGCTCACTCAACTTCTGGAAGAATGCAAGCGAGGCATTAACCTACATCCAAAGAGATAAAAAATTAAGTAACTTCAATCAGACATTTATATTCAACTAATTTGGTTCAAGTCAGACTTGTTGGGCAACTTACGAGATTGTATGCCATACATACATATATAAATCCTCCGACAGGTTACCCAACAACGGTAAATATTTCACGCTAACCGTGTTCTTCGACGTCGTTGGGAATAAAATTGCTCCCATCACCCACAAGAGGAAGGCCTTTGTGTACACCACAAGCTCACGGCCCGTATAGTTTTCCGGCAAAACCCCGTAGGTATCTACCAACCACTTCAACTTTATACCACCAGTGCTAAATTGATCCTGGGGTATCGAAGTGAAGAAGTCTCGCGCTGTTCTCTTATTCGTTGCGTCTGACGGAGGAGCAATTACCGGCCGCCCCGTCACCGGCAACCCCAAGATGAACCCTACATCTTCTAGGGTAATCGTCATCTCTCCGATCGGGAAGTGAAACGTATTCGTTTCACTTCTCCACCTCTCAACAAGGGCACCTATCAAGGCCCGGTCAAGCTGTTGAAAGATCTGCCCATGCGTGAAAATCCCAAACCCAATTCCACGCAGTATGCTTTTCTGGGAATTGTTCAAGGTCCATCTCGTGAACTCGCGAGATACTTCTACGGTGGTGAGAAGTTCTCTTTCCTACGAATTATTAATAAATACAATTTGAGCAAAATGAACGGTAAAACAACGTTCGTAATAATAAGAAAGTTGATAAATAATGTATCTTACTCCACCATCCCATATGAGCGTACTGATATGGTTGGCTTGGTCGTATAACACGGATGGATCTTCTGGTCCAGGGATAAATTCCATTTTTTGCAACTGAAACTATGGAATCGGATTTTACAAACGCTAGCACATGAACAAATACATACATATATAAATCCTCATCACCGCTAGCACATGCTCAATGCATAATCAAAACCACGCATAAAACGCAATATTGATCACAACTATAGATTAGAAACATGTAAAGGATTGATTTTGTGAACTTACGTGATCTATTAGGGGGGGATTAAAGCTGCTCTTATGAAGAAATTGCGCAGATCTGCTTGCCAACGCCGCTGGGAATATTTGTGAGTAGGAAGAACACGGGGAGAAGAAGAGTGTAGAAGTTATAGGGGGACTTTCTTTTGGGTTTGAATATATATATTTGCTGTCCGCTGGACAATATATATTTGCCGTCCGCTATATAGTATCGCGGGTCTGTTCCTTGTCCGCTATATAGTATCGCGGACGCTAGACTTTTGGTAGTTTTCTCTACGTCCGCTATACTATGTAGCGGACGACACAGAAGAATTTTTTTGGTGGTCTTCTCTACGTCCGCTACATAGTATAGCGGACGGCCCCGCAGAATGTTTTTGGTTGTGTTCTCTACGTCCGCTATACTATGTAGCGGACGGCCCCACAGAAAACCATTACTTAGTTTTTTCTTCTACACTTTGTTCCACCTCTCCAAAACTTCGTTTTTTCTACACTTAGTTTTTTCTTCTACACTTACTTCCACCTCTCCAACACTTAGTTTTTTCTACACTTAGTCCAAACTGTCCGCTATATAGTATCGCGGATATACTTACCGCAGAAAATGGTTGGCACGGACCAGACATTTAGTTCCCGACCTTCCCGAACCCGGCCTAAGCGGAGGGCCCCTTATATCCGCTATATATATAGAACTATACAATGTGGCGTAATGTAATAAATTGGAATAAATTGGCGCCCGTAATGCAGTTTTAATAAATTGAAATAAATTGGCCCGAAGACTTGTTTTAGCGACATAGTACGTTAATGCTATTTTAATAAACTGACGCCCAAAGACTTGTTTTAGCGACGGAATCAACAATCTCAATTTTTCCAAAAAATAATGTACAATTCATAATCAACGATCTCAATATATCAATATATCGAGGCAACAAAAAAAGGCACAATTAACCAAGAAAAAATTTGAAAACATAATAAACAAGAACATAAATATTTTTATTATAATAAACTATGGTTCACAAATGGGGTACGAAAGCTTTTCACAAGCGCTCCGTTCAAAGATTACAACTTGAAAATCCCACCACCCAAGGTGTTCGAACACTACAAAGTCCCCGAGTTCGAGGCCATGCTGGCGCACGAAGACGTTCCAACCCTCTGCGAATTCCTTTTTTTGGGATCGGCCGGGCTTCAGCTTGATTTCAACCTGCCATGCCCCCTTGCGGCTATATAATCTTGCACTATCATGAATTGTTGTAAATTGATTGGTAAATGCTTCCGGTATGTCCTACCAAACACAAAATACAAAAAATAGGTTAGTTTTGGTTAAGAAAAACAAAAGATCAAACTTTTAACACACGAAAATACAGAGAAAGAGAAAGAGAAAGAGGGATAGCCTACAAGTTCATGCTCAAATCCCGGCATCATGACTTTGAAAAAGTGTTTGCCTACCAGGTGCAAGTTGCCAATATAATCGTAGGCGTAGGTGGTCTCCGATCCAGAAGCCATCGAGATCGTCGTTGAGGTGAGGACGGTGGTGTCGGCGGAGATGTGGGTGACCGGAGATGTGAGTCGCCGTAGATGGGGTAGCGGCTTTAGGTTAGATGTTCGAGAGAGGGGACACCGTCCGCTACAATAATATATATACCCCGATCTGATTAAATATTTATAGCAGGAGAGAGTTGACGAAGGGACGCCGTCCGCTACAGATACCAAGGGACACTGTTGACGCCATACAGATACCAAGGGGATCAGTTCTCGGGGCTCACGCCCGAGACTTTATAGGCGACCGAGGGGACAGGCCCTGACATGTGTCAGCCTAGAGATCGTCCGCCATACAGTATGGCGGACGCCTTTTTCCTGACACATGTCAGGAACAGAAAGGCGTCCGCGAGACAGTCTCGCGGACATGGGAAGAGGGCAAAAGGTAAAGTTCCCGTCCGCGAGACAGTATGGCGGACGGGAACCAGTTTTGGAAAAAGGCGCGATCTGGACCGTCCATCTTTAAGGATGGACGGTCAGATCGCGCTAGCAACTTAACTCCATTTGCTAGCGCTATCAATGGATCAGCTCCCTATATATATATATATATATATAGTTTGAATGGTGATCTCTAGGAGACTTGAACTCCCTACAAGCTATATGTGTTTTATTGGTATTGATGAGAAGTATGATCAAAGGATATCATAAGAATCTCTAATTAACCCCAAAGAAACATTAACACTGACGAAACCGTAACAAAGTTTAACGATCTCAAGCTTTATAATACACCAAATCTTTTCATATAATTCCATCATAACTCTTTCAAACCGAACAGACAAGATCAAAATATTCACAAGCTTGGGAAACATGGGATAGAAGTGCAAGACTTTGCGCGCCTTAGCTCCGATTCCAGCACCAGCCCAGAAACTCATTTAGCCAAGTGTACAGAAAGGTTGAAAGACGCGATGTGCGAAAGGAGTATATTTATCAGAGATGATAACATCACAGCTCATCGTTGCACTACCCTCGTGGACATAGGCAGAAATTGTGACAATGGGCATGTATGTACAGGAAATTATTTCAGCCACCGGTTTCAAGGGCAACGCGACCGACGTCTTGGCTAAGAGTGAACAAGTTAGGAAGAAATATGTTGCACTTGTAAATGCACCCTGCGCTTCTTATGTTTAACCTTTTCGATCACAGGATTGGAATGTACTTGTACTATGATGTTGTGCTTTGTAACTCAAGAAAACACTAACTGCGACATGCCATTAAGTTAATTTCTACTCTGTATTACACAGACCCTCCCAAGATAGAATGTTTAATTAAGCATATAAACCATACTCCTTGACGTATTCTCTTTTTCTATTACGAGTACAATTCTTCTGTACTGCCTTGAACTAACAATCCCTTCTCAAAAGGTACACATTAATTGCAGCAATCGCGTTATATACTTCGAAAATCGAATGATCACCTCTCTTTACCTCTCTACTATGGCAGCAAGCTATCTTATATGGGCAAAAATCTAGGGTAATGCATTCATATAAAATATTATGTAAGACGATGAGCTAGCTAGAAGGTTCTGGTACTAAGAATGATCAGGCTCCATGACAAGGAGTCTACGCACGTTGTTGTAAAATTGCTAAAGCTTCGGCTACCACAGTAACCACGGACTCGATCTCTGCGCTTAGGCTGAGTTCTCCTGATGTCCTGCAGTAGCACAAAGGGTAGTCAGTACCCATGATGCAGCTTAAGAAGAACACATGCAACACTAGTTTTAGGTATCCCACTTATCAACGCAATCAAAAGCATAGATACAAGGAAGATATTGACTATAATCACCCTTCTCCTAACCCTGCTCCGGGCCCTTCTTGAACATTTTCTTATTTCCATGGTTCTTTGCGTTTTCTCCTTGTTTGGCGTTGCTGTTAGGGCTAGTTAGACAAACTGGTTGGTCGGATGGCTACATGTTCATTCATATATGTCGTCGATTTAATGACCGAGGCAATAATAGGCCGACTAAGTGTAAACTTCCTCGTGGAGAAGCGGGTGAACGGCTTAGCGAACGTCTATACATATGATGGCACTTCACAATGAGCAGTGACAAGAATTAATTTCTTATATCTAGTTCGGGTGTTTTTGTCTCACAGCAAATTTGTTATACAACAGATGATTCTTATTCAAAGTTTTAATCCACCCTCACAGAACTCTTCAGATTGCGTGCTTATGTCACAGCAAAACCTTAAAAAAAAAAAAAGGCAACTAAACACCGCCATGTCACTTTTTCCCGACCAGTTAACGCCATCTCAACCCCTGGAATGGGCTGCCCAGATCCTAAGCCCAAGTCTGTTGCTTACCCCAGTAAGGCCCAATTAGAAAACTCTTACCACTCCTAACTCCTGAGTTCTAACTTCTAGCCAATAGCCTGCTGAACAGAAAGCCCAAAGTTAACCCAAAGATACAGCTGGGCCTCAAGTATTGAACCAATACATGCAGTGAATCAAAGCCTGCTTCAGCCCACCATCAACAAACCCAGATGACCAAAAGTTAGCAATTACCCTAAATTATGGGGAATTTTTGCTAGGCCAACTTTTGTGATTTCTAGGTCAAATTTGGTGATAAATGTATGAAATGGACCATATGCAACTAAAGAAACGGTAAGTATTATTATGCGAAGGAAGGTCAAGCACTGCCACGGAAAAGGTTTTACTACAATCTAGTTGTAATCGTTAATAGTTGTCAGTGATGCATTTTATTAAAGATATTAGTAAAAAAAAATGTAGACGTCAGTATTACCACGGTATCGAGGCATGTTCTTCCTAAATGCCGCATATTTAACAAATGTAACTTTGTTCCAAACTAGTGTCCCAATAAATCTTATGTTCCTCAAAGGATAATCTTCTGAAACTAATTCATAGAATTGCAACGGTGGGAATCGCACAAAGGCAAGCAAGAACCAAACCCTGCAGAGATAACTCACACAAAGATCTCAAAGTTTCAACAAACCTGGTTCAGACATGCAAAAGAGAGACAAACCCATGAATACCATATTGAAAACTTATTATTGCTGATAGTAAATCATTGTTAAGTGAGCAAAAGGAGAAACAAACAAGTCCTGCAGATCAGAGGTTCCATTTCTCTAGTCCTCTGCAGAAGGGCCTTGCTTAACTAAAAAAATTCTAGTCAGGCTACCTTGCCATAAATAAATATGTGTTACAGAACCGATGAAATCTTCCATTCCAGGTCTTTTGCCTTTCAGCTCGACTTTGATCCATCAGCTTCACATCCAACCTGATGTTAACTCAAGATGGTAGTCAGCAGCAATCCAAGCACAGCTCTTTCACCAGTGAATTGTTTTGAGCTTTAGCATGGCCTGTGCTTGCATGGAAGCAGTAAGTTGAATCTAGATGCATAAATGAGAGGAGGTATACTATTTTGCATCCAAGGATCAAGTCTTTTCTGTCTGTGATTGTCCAGCACTTTGGAAGCCAAGAGGATTCAAATTTCTGGAAGACAAAATGGATCCACGATTTAAGCTAAAATATGTCATGATCCTAAGAAGCGTGGTGAATTTTATGTGCCAAAATAGGGGCACGGATTACATTCCGTTCCTAGACGAGCTTCGAGAATCCAAGCTCAGTCCCAATTGAAGATCCAAAGCTTTGTGGATTTGCTTTGAACAAGGCAAGGCTGTAGGCTTGATGGTAGCGAGCCTGTCCTCAGCCGCTCTGTCTGCATGCGTAAGGGTGAACGTACGTCTATCATGCTGATGATATGGTACATGTGGAGGTACGGGATACCAACTTGACAATTGGGAGCCATGGGTATGGAGATCTTGATTGAATGGGCTAAAGCTGATCTGGGGCTCATCGTAGATTGTAAACTCAGGAGCATAGTGTGAAGAATCATAAAACAATGGAGCGGAGCCATGGTAACCGAAACTATGGTTCTTTTGGAAAGGCTGAAGGTAGTAGTTGAGGCTGGCCTTCCTTGCTTGAAGCTGTAACCTCTTTTTCTTCATTCTTTCCTTCTTATGGGCGTTCTGATGGCCTCCCAGTGCTTGGGAATTTGCAAACTCCTTGAAACAATATTGGCACTCAAACTTCTTTTTCTCGGCTTCACCGGCTGGACTTTTCTCCGTTGGAAGCTTCTCCCTCTCGGATGAAACGGTTGTTGATGATGAATTCACGCTTTCATCACCTTCCGTCGATCCTTTCAAGCCGATCTCAGCGTTCTTGTATGGATCCAGCTCAAATCCGAATAATCTGAGCTTCTTCTCGGGACAGGTTTTAGTAGAGTACTCACTGTCTCCAGCCCATGTTGGAGAAATATGACTTGACACATCTTTTTTCATCTCTCTCAGAAAACGTAAGACCTAGTAATTTTGTACTACTGGTGTGCTAATGATGTTCTCCCTCGCTTCCTTTTATAGAAACTCTATATTGGGTTTTGACAATGCAGTGCATTCGAGAAGAATAATAGCTTTATAATCATAAACAGCATAGACGTACCAAAGGTCAATACAAAAAGGAGAAGTGAGAATAGTCAGATTAGGGAAGCTATCTCGTGCATTATCCATCAAATGTTTAACTAATGTAGTATAGTAGATACGCCTCAAACTTTTCCAATCAAAGAGGGTTCAGTGGGTTTTAAATTTCTGATGAGAACTTTCATGGTCTAGCAGCACTAGATAAGTATATGAAACAAGCAATTATGGTACCATTTGGGCACTTAAAAAACTAATATTTCATGCTTAAAGTTGGAATGCTGCTATATACTAACAAAAGTCAAGGAAAGATCAGGATGTAATCACCTGGAAGAAAGGATCTCCAACTTTGCAACAAATCTACCACTGTACCTGGGCATACATGTTTAACATTGCTTTTCTTGACCAACTAACTAGTGGATTCATGAATTGTTCTCTTAGACGGCTAATCATAGCAATATAAAATTGGTTACTTAAGCATCTGTGGGTGGTAAGTCCCATCCACGACAGTAACCCAAATCATGTTCAAACAACTCCAAGTCCTGTAGATTTCTGATTATTCAGCAGTTAATGAAGCTTCTTGGTAATTATCCTTTACAGCCATGTACAATAACTATACAATCTGATATGCATCTATCTTGACCACACCCTTAAAATATGAGACAAAGGAGAGTCGTTGCGAGACAAAGGAATATAAGAAGTGCTTAATGATGTAAGCATATATACTAACAAGGGTCTTCAACAAGATCTGGGCATATCTTCTTAGAGAAGGCAAACACTACATTTTATACCCAAAGCATATGTTTAAGGTGAATCAGGTCTCCAGTTAGTATTATTCAATACACAGGCCAAGCACTTGGGTTGGACAGATGTTCGACTAGGCCCCAGCTTATGTATCTTCGGGGACATGTTGAAAACCATTAGATTGTGTTGTTATTCGGCTGTCTCTTACTAAATCTTTTATTGGTGGACTTCTTGCACCAATAGATCTCTCATTCTCATCAATTCCCACTACGTTTTCTCTTCTTTCTAGCCTATTCTGATTGCTTTCTTGCTTTAGTAGAAGAATTCCAAGTAGGCATGCTGTCATTAAGCATTTCACTCTCCTAACATGAGGAATAAAATTGAGGCTGAACAGGCAAGAGAAAGATTATGGTGGCTGGTGGGTGGGTTGGTTGCTTGATTGGTTTATTTCTCATTTCAATCCGTCTATCGCTTGGTAGATGAGAGGATCCAAAGAAGGGCCTACCATCAGCCATCCACATCCCGTTCCGTGTTCCCATCCACTGCATTTGCTTCTCTTGTGGGCAATTCTCAAAACTAAACCAAAAGAAAAAAGCTTCAAAATTTTAGAAAAAAACAACCATGGGATGCCAAAATTGACTGAGCAATGCTGCGTTTAATGAGAGAGTCGGAAGAGGCCGTGGGGCCATCAAGGAAGGTTAAATCACGACGAACCTGCCAGAGTTCGTGCAGATGATGACAATTTTTTGATCTATTACGCCTAGGGTATGTTTGACATAACTTTTTCTTTTTGTTTTCAGTTTTTAAAGAGTAATTTAATTATTTTTTTTTACAAAAATAAGTGAATGTTTGATAATTCTTTTTTTGAATTTTTTTTTAATGTTTAGTAACCCTTTTTATTTTGAGCTTTTTTTGTGGTGGTTTGCCGTGGTGGGTGTAGCGGTGGTCGACGGTGGTGGTGGTCTGCGGTGGCCGCCGGTAGGCGGCCGACAGTTGTCGTGGCAATCGCTAGCGGTGGTGGCCGGAGGTGGCTGCTGCCTGGTGGTGACTGCCGGCGGCCGGAGGTAGCTGTCGGGCGACGGTGGGTGGTGGCTGCCAGAGGTGGTGGCTGGAGGTGGCCTCTGGCCAGCGGTGATGGCCACCGCCCACCGCCGCCCGGTGGTGACTGCCGATGGCCGGAGGTGGTTGTCGGTGGCTGCGGGGCGGCGGTGGCTGCCGGCGGTGGGTGCGTTGTGGTGGAGGTCTTAAAAAAAAAATTAAAGTGAAAAAAATTACTCTACAATTTAAAAGGTGGTTTTTTAAATTGAAAAAAAAAAGTTACCAAACACTCCTATTTTTTTTAATTTTTAAAACTGAAAAAAAAAGAGAAAAAAAAAATGATGTCAAACGCCCCCTAGTCTCCATCTGCTGTTTTTCTACACAGATTTTTTCTGATGGGACTTGGTCATCCAGAAGACCTGCATGACTTCAGGAGTGTTACATAATTGATAGCTGGTGTAAGAAGCTATGACAATATGTACATGTTGACTTATGAATTTGATGGAAAAGTCTCTGGGTTGGACAGTTTGTTTCACCTTATTCAATGTTGATGAAACTTTATTGTTGGTTAATATCGAGTAATCAGGATAATGGGTGGCAAAAGGTTCGGTTCTCACTTCTCAGTCAGCCAAATGCGTTACAGTGGTAAAGAAAACTGCGATACATTGCCATTGAATGGAGAAAATATGCGGTGGTTATCTAATGTCTCGTTATCTGCTTACGTGATATTAAACTACCATTAAAATCATGTCAACCAAGGAAATGTCCAGCTAGATATTAACCCTCGATCGTGGTTATAAAAGTTGCAAACTTAAAAATTTCAGAAAATTTTGAATTGCACACCAACCATTTTCATTTATCTGAGGTTAAAGTTTGAAATCATTTCGTTTAAATTCATTTATTTTTTGTCTCCTTTTTTTCTCTTTCATCTACGCGGATAGTAAAGGCGCTGCTATTGCTACTGGATGTAAAGGTGCAAGCTGCACATTTCGGGTGCAAGCTGCGTCTGGTGGTGTAGGTCCAGGGAGTGGGCTTAGATCTACTGTCTTGATAGGTAACTTCCATGGCTTAAATCTACTGTCTTACATCGTCTTCAAGCACACAATGGCAGCGAAGACGTGCTGTGTCAACCCGATTCAAGAAGTTCCTCTAGCGATGGATTGTAGCGGGACTTTCTTAATTTTGGTGAAATTTTGAATTCTCATATTTCACTAACCATGTTACGTAAAATTAAGATTCTCTATTATTGTCCCCCGCGTAATCACTTTACTGAGTTGGCAAGATGCTAATAGTAGTCCAACACTACCTATACAAGTAAGATGACATTAGACAACCAGTGAATATTTTCTCCATATAGAATGAGGCACTTATAAAAACAAGGGTGAGGCTCCGGGGCATTAATGTTGCTCCATTATGTTCTGGAGGTCACCGGTTTAAAATGCGAAAAGATCCTCACTTCAATAGCTACCGTGAGGTTGCGTGCATCTAACCTTCCGAGACGCAAAGTAACAAGAGCCTCGCACACTAGGCAGACCCTTTACCGGATAGTATAGTAGCAATGACTAATTATAAGCTTCATAATCAGGAACAAGGGGATGTGCACGCCATTTCCTTCAAATTGGGTCGACAAAGTAAGCTGAGAAGCCATCCCGCAAAGCAGATTAGTCTGGTAGAAAGTAGGCCATACCAAATTCATGCCGGACTGTTCTAGAGGAAGAAAGGAATAAAGCAAGAAAAGTCTGGTATACACGACGACTGAGATCACAGTTTCGTATTCACCTTTTCAAGAGATGCAAATCCCAAATGAAACACAAGAATATAGACAGAAAACAAGTCTTTACTGGATGATCAACACTCAGTAGATTCCAAGATAAGGTTAAGTACCGCAATTGCTTTACTGATGGGACTGACGCTCTCGTATAGATTGGAGGGCACCCTGTTTAGCCTCAGCAACAACTTAGAGTGACGGTCTGAACGGTATCATAAACACTCGTTAACGTTTAACATAGAAACCTTGGAAGATAGCCATATACGTTGGTTGCAGCAAATCAAAGGCTGATAAAACTAACCTTTTTGCTACAGTAACGAACTGTTAAATGCTTGAGTATGTTGCACCAGTTTGGATGATCTTACTTTAATTGTGTTGGAAGCAATATTTAACAATCAATTGCAATATTTTAGTAATCTTACAAAGAAATGAAATATAAAAAAATATGCGAGCACGTACCTCCATTAGTTGCGAGCATGAAAAACAACTTACCTCAATGCTCTACAAGATCACAACATTGTTCTTACCAAATGAGGTGTGCTAAGGGTTCAAAGAATTGTCTCTAACACCCTAAAAACAAGTTATGTTAACACTGAGTTGAGGCAGAGACTAGGTCGCTCTCTTTAATATTGTTCACGCCCCTACGGAATGTTCCGATGCAAGGGATTAGGTCACTCTCTTTAAGACAGTTCACGCCCCTACAGAATGTTCCGATACAATAGGTTATAGCACGCCGCCTCCAGAATACAACAGCCCAGTGATTTTGCTGTAAATTCTCTTAGCTTACACTACTAGAGAAGCAGAAGCCCCACACAACATCCTTCTTTGTCCAAAAATTGCATTACTTAGATAATGGATTAAAACTAAATATTTCTAACCAGCAGTGCCAACCGAGACAAGCTTTGGCTCTGGCAAAACTAAGCTAGTGCTTCTTCAATGCTTCCTTGGTCGCTTCCGGGTAGGAAATTACTCTCTGAGAAAATCTTGCCCAAGCTTAAGGTGCAAGATAGGTCCACGCTTTTGGACCGACCTCTTAAGGCGCCGTGCTGTAATCCCCCCTGTGGCCAGCTTTGTCATTGCAATTTGCATGCAAACAGTAGTTGAAGCATGGATGGAGCTCTTTCTCGCTGGATTTGTTTGTGTACAAGGTCTCAAAAATAGACTTGTAGACAAGGTCCCATGCCCCCAGAGGTGATTGCATTTTACAATCAGCATGTAAAACAACCATTGGAGCATAGACCAGGTAGACACTTGGCATTTTTGTTCTTTCTGCTGTTAGTCTAAGAAGAGATGCCACCTACTAAACTGCTTACCTTTTATGTGTATATATATATATGTATGCAAAATGCAAGCTAAAGACCTCGAACAACCTCTTTAACCTCTTTGGTCTTTGACTTAACCGTTGGCTTCCACCCACAATCTCTAACGTCTAATTTAGTTTATGAGAGAATGATTATTCTCTTAATGTTAGTTTACGAGGGAAATAAATTATTGTAACACCCACAATCATTCTTAATGAATATTTTTATTAAAATACTCCAACAAATTGCAGTATAAAAGATTCAAACATTTTCATTCTTAAGTGCTTCACTTCCAGAGCAGATCTTTTAAAATGCCATCCGGGTCTGTTGCTGGTCGCCCAACTACAGTTTCATAGGAAATTTAATTCAAGGTCATCTTGGCTCTCAGCTGGATGAAAGCTGGGACATATACAGAACTACCAAATCTAACATAAATACGTGGCTAATCTATCTGAGAAGATCTATGCTTATAGAAGGCATCTTCAAGAACACTCGTTAAAGACATCGGATGTGAGCAGAATATTTAGAAGAAACACTAGTTCATATAGACTCCAGAACATCGCTTCAATCTGTTATCTCTACATCTCATCTCAGTTCAGTGACCAATGAGCATGTTAGCAAGTACTGCATATATAAAACTGAGGCCATCCCATGGTTGTAAATTTACCCATGCTGACGCAAGGTGGAGTAGAATTGGATTTCCTATGGAGCAGGAACAATAAGATGCTTCTTGCTAGGAAGATTTGGGCGACCTGTGTTGGCAGACTGTGAATACGTTTTTCAAAATTTGGTGGCAACAAACGAGTGTGATCTTAAAATGTAGGGTATCTCCTTGGGATACAATGTTAATCCCGATATGCATATTACGAAGTAGAACCTCAAGTGGTTGGCCCGGTAGTCGAGAAGGTTTGTTCTCCTTTTTTGACTTTCTGAATTCAAACCTTGCGACTAGCATCTGAAAAAATACTTCTATGAAGGCATTAGGCCGATGTGGAGGGGTGCTCCCTCAAGATCGTTCGGAGGACGGACTTAGTAGTATTAGTCGATACTAAAACTAGCCGGAGGATATCCTAACCATCAAATCTACCTTATGCTATATCTTATCCTTTGATAACACGTTCCTGAGCGTTACTAGAAGTACATGCCTGGTCTTCTTATATGAAATTATTGAGGCATAAAGTCCTCTTCTTTGACCCTCCTAGAACCCGAGACTCGTCCCTCATTGTTTAAAACTGCAAGTACAAGCAGATTTGACTCTCGTGATGGGCAAGACAGGGTCAAATATAACGCTAAGAAAACTGTTTGGATGATGCTAGCATTTGCGGAGAAAATGACTTGTGGAGGCACTCTTGTGAAAAGCCTCCGCGACTCATTAACGCATGTCGCGCAGATAAATGATAACCAATAAGACCAAGTTACTCAGACTTCGCTGCAAATGGATTCAAACAATGGTCCCAGTACAGTATCGTGACCAAAAACAAGGTAATCGTAATTTCTTAGAGGTATAGTATTTTTGTATTCAAACTTAGTTCCAATAAACCAAATGAATTTGACTCGTATAGAAGCTTTGCTTTGACGCTAAATAGTGCATTGGTGACAAATAGTAATTACTATATACAACAGGTGAAAAAAAAACGTCATAGTTACAAAGTAGAAAAAATTGTTGACGAAATTATTGTTTTTAAAAAGAGAAACAATTTTATGATTAGTAAGAGAGTAAAGTTTCAAGGAAAGAGTTTACAGTGACAAGCGTAAAGCGCTACGCACGCGGCCCGCACGGCCATCCCCAAAATGCTCAGCGGGTTTCACTGCCATATAATAACCTTAATTCGGACAAAACCAACACCCCCCACCCCCACGCCGGCGGAAACCCCATCAAACAACTTTTTAACATAGTAGGAGATTGCCCCCGATTTTATTTGACACTCTTTTTATGAATGATCCTTGTACAAATTTACAAGGTAGACTCGTAAAATTACATTTGGAGTGCCATCAGTAAAAAAAAATGAGTGCCAATAGCTACTCCCAAAACTATAACCAAGTTTTATAATAACAATGGAGTGTAAGTAATAAAGACTACGAATCAATTACTTTGTTTTTTTAAGTGTTAGTAATAATTAAGGGGAGAGAGTACTAAAATTTTCTTAATTGGCAACCGCTTTTGAATGGCAATAAAGTTGGTGTAATTGACTGGGACAGCAGCTCCATTTATGCTGTCTTGCAAGGACAAGAGGATAAATTTCGCTACCATCACGATAACCGTAAGACGTCTATGACCCAGATAATAAATAATAGCTAAATATGTTATATTTTCGTTAACATATTCAACGACTTTTTGTTAGCATCAATTTTTTTTATGTCACTAAACAATTGTCCTTGAAAGTATTTATTGATCATTCATTGTCACTATACATAGAGATTGTAGTCAGCTTCCCGCCACCTAAGGGTGAATACGGTTCTGTTTGGTTCGGTTTAGGGGTCAAATCGCAAATTAAACTAATAGACCTCGGTTCACAAATTCTCAAACAAAACCGAACCAAGATACCTCGGTTTGAACGGTTCGATTTGAACGGTTTAAATTAAACAGTTCGGATCGATTTGGGGTTGTTTAAATATTATGTAGCGCTCAAAAAAAAATTGGTCTGATAACAAAAAGTTACATCATAGTTGCATTACATGATAAACTGAAAGAGTCACCAAGTGCAAAAGTGAAATGAAGTTACATATTATTTTACGAGGTGAACCATTAATCTGGTCCAGAAAAAGTAAAGAATAAGTTATATGAAACATTGTATTTGCTTTAGAAGATCAAAAGCACAATGTGTGGACTCATGATTGCATTTTTGCAGCAATCCAATTACCCTCATGCACCTAAATCATAAGTATTATGCAAGCATACAAGATGCAAATACATTAGTCATCAATGATAATATATATTAATAATAGTATAGCAAGCGAAACAATTATAAAGACTCCTGAAAGCAGAAAATGAACTGCATATTCACCGGATAAAAGCAAGCTCAACAATTACAAAGACTCCTCAAAGCAGAAAAGGAACTGCATATTCACTGGATAAATAACAAGAAATAAACACTCTAGTCATTCACAGTGTGTTCAAATCTCTATAGCTCAATAGCTGGTGTTTACACCACCTCAAAATCTCTTGGTTTTATATGCATGTAGGTTTGAATGCTGAATCATTGTTCATAATCCAGTAACTTCAACATTAGAGTCCATTGATACACCGAAAACCAAAAAAACTAGAATCAAAATTAGAACTCACCTACTCACTGTTCAGAAGCCGAAGAGAGTGCACTTGGATCCAAGAAATTGAAGAAACACGATCTAGGCAGTGACCTTGATCTGGGATTTTGGAATGAAATCAAAATCTGGGCGGTGACCGTACGCTTAATCTTCTCAAATTGGTCAAGGATGATGCAACAAATAGATAAAGAGATCCCCGATCTAAGAAGAAACGCGTGGGCACTGGCCAATGATCTTAATCTTCTCAAAATATTATCGACGTTACGAATCTATGATGTCTAATCTAAGGGTGTGTCATCTCTGAAGAAGAAGAGTGGAAGAGTAGCAGGATTTGGACTTTTGGAAATGATAGAAATTAGAAAGGAAGAGTTGCGGCAGCTGAAGTCACTGAAGAATGAACAAGGGCGGAATAATTTTAAGGTAAGCACAAAGCAAGTTATACAAAGTAAGGTATATATATATATTTTAATTCCTATATACCCTCGATTCAGTTCAGTAACGGTTTGAAAATCTTGAACCGTAAACTGAACCGAACCGGCCTCGATTTGAAAAATCTCAAACCAAACCGTTCAATCTCATCAACGGTTCGGATTTGATCGATTGGATTCCATCGATTTGAGCAGTCCGGATCGGTTCACTGCTCACCCCTACCGCCACGCCACCCGCGTAACAGCCAAAATTTACATAAACGATGGCTGTGTCGGAGCTTTCTAAGGAAGAGCCATAATACAGAGTGCACCAACACGTGTTTTTTGTTTTTTTTTCCAATGTTCCTATCATGTGATTTTTTTTTTCAACATTCCTATCATGTGATACCTGATTTGATAGGAGACCATCCGCACCAAGTTTGAAAATGTAAATGGTTGACAGATTTTTTGCCAAGAAATTGCTTTTGCTACAATACTGGTTGTAGCAAGAACCTAGAATTTTTCCATACAAAAATATTTAGCAATCATTAGTTGCAACTCTATTGAAAAAAAGTGGCTAGAAGACTACCACAGTTGGTACCCAAAATCTATGCTTTTGCGAAATATTTTTAGAAAAATGAGGTTGTAGTTCCACCACGAAAGTTGCATGAGCTTTTCACAAGGTGATAGCAGCCGTTCTATAAAAAAAAAAAAAAAGGAAGTGTTCCTCAACAAGGAGATTACCGCTTCTAACTGTTCACTTTCAAGCAACCCTTGAAATAAAAGGTTACTTTATGCATACCGCGAGGTTATGCACTGTCAACCTTCTGAAGCTTTGGCACTGCTTATTGTGCTGCAAGTCCCTTCTCTTCTAGCAGTTTGACGAGTCTTTCCAATTGGACAATCGAGGCAAAAGACCGATACCATCATAAAGAATGGATTCCCAATTCTTTAATTTCATCCTATCCTCAATCGTGTTGACAAGTACAAAAGCAGTAACAAATCAATATTTGGCACGGAAGCGGGGAAAAAATGTACACTACATAATCATTTGTGGCCATGTGACAACAATATCATGCCACGTTGTGAGAAAATCCAAGTGCAGCCTACAGAAGCAAACTGGAAGGAAATAAGGGGGTCAACGAACGTAGGCCACCTAGAAAAAGATTCTCCTTCGGGCGTAACGACTAATTCTCATCATACCTCCCCAAGTCACACTTGCCGTCTGGAACGCGATAGAAGAGCTAGCTGAATCTTTTTCCTCGGCCCCTGCAATTCAAGCAACTTCTGTAAGCAACTTGATTCTCAAAATGTTATATCAACTATAAAAATACATATTTATGGTCTTTGTCCAGAAAAATATGGAGGGAGGAAGAAAACTCGTCCAGAAGCCTCCTCAAGTGAACCAGATACATCTTTCAAGTCTACTGACCTAAGTTTTCACTTGTGGTCTCCAGCACTAACTGAAATCGCGACTAAAAGTTCATTAAAACTTAATTGAGACTTTTGGAAAAAGGTTGCCAGCATGTTCTCTTAGTGCTCACTAAAACTCAACCCTCGTCTTCAAGCAACAGCATTCAACCGTAGAAATTTTGGGGTGCCAGATGCCCAGGGAAGACTCATGGTCCAAAAGTACATTAACGTCAAATTCCACATTGATCTTAGACTACTAAATCTTTGGCTTGTTTATAACAAGCTCTAGACAAAGGCTCGAGATAGGTTCGCGTGCTTACAAAATGATGAAGACAAGTGCAAATATTTAAGACGTATCAGTTGTCCGTTAACAGTCCAGCTTCCAGCCAACGAGCAACAGTAAACTAATTACTACTCCTTCGTTATTTCATGACCAAACACCCACAGCTGAAACTCATTTGCTTTTCTAAGCAACCCCCAACATATTGTGGGTATCCTCCCCCTGGCCACTTTCCAAACCTTCCTACTTCATGCTTCCTCCCAATTTCTCATCCTCCAACATAATGAAGCATGAGAAAGCAAAATGCTCGGGTTCACGTCCCCAGGTGGTGATCAAACTCCAAAAACAAATTCTTGTGAAGCAAAGTCAGCTGCATTTTCTACGTTCTTTCTCATATTATCAGACTCAAACCAGTATTGCCCTCGGATTGAAGTGCATTGCCTTGGTAATACACATAATGTCTGGATGAACCTGCAGTACCACCCTTTGGCTGCAGATTTTACTGTTGCACCAAGTAATGGCTCCTAGTTTCTCATTGTATCAAGTTTCAAAAAGATCCCAGCCTTCTGCAGCAGTAACTCGCAATTTCTATTTGCAAGTTGATGCTCTACTGGATTCAGAAATCGTCGCTACTCTACTTTAAGCAGGAAATGTGCACCACACCACTGTACCCAAAATGCCACAGACTGCCAATTTCAAATGCCACAACGTCTACTAACTTGTTTCTACTTTCTTGATATGTTGAACAGACCTCTTACGCAATATATAGGTAGAAATGTTAACATAGCTACTTTAAAAAAAAACATTGGTGCTATATGCTATTGGTAAATGCCGGTAAAGGCATCCCCCTCCCCCCAGACAAATCTAGATATATGGCAAGTCATTACGCTAGCTTCAAATTCTAATTGTACTAAAAAACACAGGAGATCAAATTGAGGATCCTCAAAGCAGAAGGTACAAAAAGAGGGCCCTCCGAGAGATGATGTATCTTACACTGAAGCTTATGATAAAAATTAAATCATCAAACATTTTTCAAATTTAAATGATGTAGTGTATCCTATATTGAAGCTTGTGATAAAAATTAAATCATCTACAGATAGCATGAGCCTCAAAATATATACCACACTACTAGGAATACCATATACACTAGACATCAATAAAAGTATCAACTCAACAAGTAGAGGGGAAAATTACCATAGGTATCCCCAACTCTTTCAGGTCGCGGTCTCCCATTTGCCTCAATACAGTCATATCCACCTGACAAAGGGATCAAATTTATCAGTGTAAGCTCCATATGTTTAAGCAAAGCTCATCAAACCTGACGCCCATATATTCTGTAAGAAACTGGATAACGGAAACTCTCAAATCTAGCCTATTACATCTATCACAACTTGGTTGCTTTACCATTGAACAAAGGGGCCACTTAACCTATACCGTCGTTTCTTGTTCATACCCTATTTTGTCACTGAAATGTCCAAATTTTGTACCCGATGCACTATTTAGCAAAAAAATTGGGTATTATAAGCATGAGTGTTTATACCTTCCATTAAAAGGAACTTATCAATTAATCCAGAAACAAAGTAAGACGAAAAATTACCAAGGGCACCAAACAGTTAATATAAGGCCACTGGTGGTTTAATATTTAGGTAACATACATATTGACTACACATCAGACATGAATGCCTTCCTCATGCTACTAAAACAAAATAAGGAATCAATAATTTAACCTGAAACCCAAAAAAATTTGGTATGCCTTCCTCATTTATTTACGCCACTTTCCACTAAATTTTAGCAATTACATGCAGGATTCTTAAAACCACAATAGTGAAGGCTGCAGTTGACAGTAGAGCAAACGTATTGTATACTTCCACACTGCAATCTGTGAATCACTGTATCAGTGTAGCCTTGTTTGTAAGTAGAATTACAATAACAAACTACGCCAAAGATGGTGCACAAACTGAGAACAACAAATTATACAAGCTCAAAAATCTTTTTTTTTTTTTAAACAAACTATCCAAAATTTTCCAAAGAAAAGGGACGAGCTTTGCATTTCAGTGGCACTCATCTTTATGTGTGTTTCCCATCCTGTATTTGTTGTATTTGTAAACTTCCAATCTTACCGCAAGAACCTCTTTTCAGAATCACAAAATAAGATTGAAGCATTCCATAGGGAGCTCGAGAAATAGCAACCCTGACACTTATAATTAGCACCTTTTCTAAAAGCTAGGCATAATTGTACCCTCAGAGACTATAAATGTATACTCCCTCCATCCCACTAAATTCCTCCTCTGTTCCCAAAATTTTCGCCTTTCTACAATTACACTACGAAGTATAATGAACTTCCAAAACTACCCTTACCCTTCTTACTTTGTTTTCCCAAATACATGCCCACACACATGCACAATCACACACATATAATCAGAAAAAGAATCACGCACAACATCACAAATCAGGCGTGTACGGGGAAAAACACAGAGTATCACACACGGACACACAAACAGTTGCGCACACCCACATAAAATGACACAAACACACGCGCACACAGAGATAGACAGCTAGGTAGCACGAACACGCCGGACACCGCAATTTTTAAAATATCAGATTTTGGACACCGCAGGACACCGCTATTTTTAATATATTTTTTATATATATATCTATATATATAATAAATATCAAATATACTTCACAATCTAAAATAACAAATAATAATGAAAAACTATCAAAACAAAACAAGGAATTCAGTTAGAAGTCATAATTTATTTGGTCAATATTTATTTAGTCTAATGTATTGGAAATGCAACGACAAAGGGAGAAAAGAAAAAGAAAAAAGAAAAGAAAGAAACGAGAGGAAAGAAAAAAGAACAGGAAAGAAACGAGAAGGCAAAGAAAAAAGGAAAGAAAGGAGAGGGAGCGAGGGAAAGGAGACGACTCAGACGACATGAGACCTGTGGGCCAGCGACGGTGACGGAGGACCTCCGGCGACGACGGCGAGACCTCCGGCGACCACAGCGAGACCTTTGGTGACGGAGACAACGACTACGACAACGGCAGCAGCTGGCTTCTCTTCTTTCGGCGACTGTAGTCGTCAGATCTGTTGGCTTCGGATCTTCGTCGACTGAGCTCTGGCAACACTGGCGACAGCTCCAGCAACACCAGCGACAGCTCCAGCAACACCAGCGACAGCTCCAGCAACACCAGCGATAGCCTTGATATGGTTGGCAGATAGCAGCCGTGAGGTGAGAGATAAGAAGACGGTAATAGTTCAAAACATCTGAAATTGGCCCCAAAACGGTCCGACACTGCTCCACGCCGTGTCCGACACTCGTCGATGAAGTGTCCGACACGGTGTCGGAAATTAAAAAAATATAAAAAAAATTTCGACACCGATGAGCCGTGTCCGACAAATGTCGAGCGGTGACCAGAGGGTGTCGGGGTGTCCATCCGTTTAGGACACCATACCTCCACCTAGGAGAGGTGTCCGTGCTACCTAGATAGACAGACAGAGAAACACACAACCACACACAATCACACAGATGCACAATGTCACACACATACTCTCTCTCTCTCTCTCTCTCTCACACACACACACACACACACACCCGCGCACAAAAAAGTTTCAATAGAGAGGGATGGTGGTGGTTGAAGAGAAAGGGATGAAGCAAGAATTTACCTTAACGGGATAAGGACATTTTTGGAAAGAAAAAGTATTTCATAAAAGAGTTGACTTAAAAAATGGGGAAATCTAATGGAACTGAGGTAGCATATATTTGACAAAGTGAGAATAGTTTTAATTCAAGAAGTACATCTGTTCATGCTTACACGGTTATATTAATCAGCATGACAACGGGGGCACACCCAAATTCCGAATAAACCGAGTACGCAAGTTTAATAAGAGGGAACATCCTCCGAAAGAAGATACACAGGAGGTGGGTACAATCCCCAGCCAGAGACGCTACAGCAGGTACCAAAAGGCCCGACCCAGACAGGCATTGCTCCGAAGCAGAATGTTGAAGGCCCAAAGCCCAAACAGCTCTCCAACATTCTGCCTGAGTTAAAAAAGCACAGACAGGCTCACCTCACCAACCAAGCTCTGGCTCCGGTCATCCAGTCTCTCCCCAACCCCGTGAACCCCAACTCAGTATATGGCAACCTCAGGGAGAAGCAACTACCGACCACCACCACAATACAAAAACATTCTGGAACCCCACTGCAAGCAACACCGTTAATCTCTACCCTCCACAATGACTTTTCCAACATAGCAGCCCGTCCGATTCCAAGAGAATGCAACCACTTTCCATGTACGACTCTGTCTTGAAGCCATAAATACCTACCAGTCAGTTCCAATACCACCAATCGAACATCATCAGATGAACGCACCAAATCAATCGCTCCGACTAACCAAATGAGCTCGACAAAATTGCAAAGACCAAACAGCAAGCGGAACGTCTTGCCTAAGCGTTGACAGACGAAGAGGGCTATCACATTTCCTTTAAAAGCTCTACTCAGTTTATTTTCACCTAGGAGTTTGGATAAGGTGCTCGGGGTGTTTTTTGCCGTCCTATAATGCTGTGTCGTGAGCTACCCTAATTACTAAACGGTTTCTGATCTTCCTTCATAAGGCTACTTGCCGGACTAAGGACCCTCTTAAGGTGGGGGTTTTTAGTTTGAAGCAGCTTTGAACTAGACCTTTAATGGCAGATCATCATAGGACCGACAACAATGTCTTACGTTGTTTGGTGCTTCATGTGAAAACCAGAAGGTGTAAGACAGCAAAATATAGTTGGGATTTGTTCTTTAGTCTTTTTGACACTTCTTGAATCTTGGCTGATGCCAAGGTCAGTGGAGGACAAGTTGGGCATATACTCAGGATATGATACTCGGGAATGTGAACCTAACCCACCAAACCACCCACCCCCAACACACTTATTGCATGCCCATGAAACCTTAGTTTATACTATGCATGACATCTGTGCATCACCAGCATACCATTAAATCAACAACCACACACTGTAGAAAGAGCATTTAAATGAGGTCGTTAGATTATACGTACTTCCTCATGTTTGAAATTTATAATGTACTTTCCCAGGCCCAGAGAGTGCAATAGTCCCTCAACAGTAGGATGTTCACCAACCTACAGGAAAAAAAGTGAGCAAATTCGTTTTAGCAATCTACACTTGGAGATGACGACAAATGCCTCATTTAAAAAAAAGCAAAAAAGAAGACCAAAGGGAAGCAATAATCTGTATTTCATTAGGAAAATAACAAGAGTCCCAGTGTCCCACAATCAAATTATCAAATCAAGCAGAAAAATTAAAAATATAAGTACAGCCTAGAAAGAGTGGTGGAAGAAGTCAACCCTCGAGTATAGTTTCCTGCTAAAACTAGCACAAATGCCAATCAACGTCACCAAGAAACATATCAACCAGTGCGCAGTGGCAACCACGTAAACGAGATAGTCGACCATGGCTTTCACCATAATGTCATGGTGAAAGCTATGGTAAGCTTACAGGGGAAAAAGACCCCGTCTGGCTCTAACTTGATATAGCAAACAGCCAAACACCAAGAGGACTAGCTACATAAACAGGATGGTACAACTTCAATCCTAACCACTTGCACCTTAACAAGGATATACTTCAGTCCTAGGTGTCTACCCCAGCCAGGCTAGCAATAAAAACCAACTATCTTGTACGTCATTGACCATCTGAAAGGTACTTCAGAAATAATTTTGAACTTTGTTCATTATGCAAGAAAAGAAAACATACACAGGATAGAATTACTTGACAGCAGGTATTTTAAGTTTTTTTTAGCCAGCTTTCTTTCTACCAACTAAAATTTACATAAATTCTTATCACCACCACTCATATTATAGTTTTTGTCCTTTTAACCACAATATATACTTCAACAATCAAAGTCCAAAATTCAACAATGTCATGGCAATTGTAAGTATCTTTGATTTACACTTGATTTTATTCCTTCCTTTCTTTCTTTAACTATTTCATATCATTATGTACTTATGTGGGTTGAGCTTATATAAAAATCGTAGACAATCCTACAATAAGATTATGGCGAATGTTTATAAAGCTGTCATATCAACTCCCCATCCAAGTATATGCAACTGCAGATTCTATTTTCCAAAAAACCAAATGAGGGGGGAAAAAAGTATTGAAGGTAAATAACCTGTGGGTATGAACTTTTTTGCGCCACGCCGCTAGGTGGAAAAGGTAAGGGAGCCACAGGCTTTGCATGTGTAGCAGTTAAAGCTGTCTTTGCCATATACGATGGATTGACCATGGGCCTAGAGAGATCAAGAGCATCTTTGCTCATATATGTGCTTGTTCTGACATCCTCATATGTCCTCATTAGTGGCCTTCTCTGTAATTCTTCCTCACTCCTTGGTGGTGAGAGAGCCCTAGAAGTACGTAAAACTGGATCTGGGGATCTTCGCCTTAATCGATCTAAAGTCCAAGGAGAATAGGAATTTCTCGATGGGTCCGTTAGAGCGTCCACACTTCTCGTGGAAGGAATGCGGCCCATTATGCTAGAATAGGTTGGCTCAGGCATCCGCCGACTAACATCCTTAGGCTCGGGCATGCGTCGACCAACATCTTTTGGCTCAGGCATACGCTGTCTAACATCCGACAGCTCAGGCATGTGCCGTCTAACATCAGGCAGCTCAGACATTCTCTCTCTACCATTCCTTGGCTCAAGCATCTGCTGTCTACTAGTCCGCGGCTCAGGCATCTGCTGCCTACTATCCCTTGATTCAGGCATCTGCTGCCTACTATCCCTTGATTCAGGCATATGCAGTCTGCCATCCCTTGCCTCAACCATGTGCTGCTGTATACGAGGACTTGTAGTTGAAGGCCGGGCTGGCCTTGATAGTATTTCCCTAAGATCCATTCCGTTCTGCAGGCCATCACTTTGAGTGGCATTTTTCCGCAGAATTTTGAACCGGAGGTCATCTTTACCGAGACTCGCGTCTTTTATGTATTCAAGCAAAGAAAATCATCACACATGCAAGTAAGTGCAAACATAAAACATTAGAACAAAACTAGAGATTATGCCATTTTACCATCCGCACCGTAAGCAGCATTTACACTAAAACTACCACTATCTCCCCGCTGTCTGCAAAAACAAAAAAAGCTAATCCGTGAATGACAAAGGCACAATAGCAGTTCCTACTAGTCTAACCTAGTTCAACATCAAAGCACTCAACCCAGTTCATTTCCAGCTACATAACCATAAAACAGTACCACCTTTCCGTAGAAGGCAAATACACAAACCACTAAAAACGTCCACTCATACAACCAGAAAACAATCATATACACCCAAAAAATAAAATCCACTCGTTAATCATGCTTTTATCATCACAAGGGTGTCACCACGCCGTAACATTTGTCAATTAACCTTAAGGGATAACCTCATTTCACTAGGACCAAGGCCAAAAATTAGGGTCAAGTTGGTACAACATAGAAAGCAAGAAAGAAAGGCAAAACCTTTTGCTGTTGGCATCTCCCTTACTACCTAGTCTATCTCTAACAGATCGCTTACTTCCGACGGCCGGACTCGCGTCGGAATATGCGCTATCCGATACCCTTTTCACAACCTACCAAATCAACAGCCACAATGTCAAGTACCACTATAACCATGATTTAACCCATCAATAAAAATGTATAGGTTTTCCAGTTAAATCGCTGAACAAATTGAGGAATTGAAAGGAAAAAATTACCTGACCAGAACGTCCAAGGGTGATTGTGACTCGAGACCTGGAAGTCTCGGCCATTTGGCTACCCGAAACGAAGAAACCCTAGGCGATCATTCGATCAGATGATTTGGAATGCAAAAAGGGGTGGACAATGGTGGAAAATTTTGGCTGACAGATTGAACTGACCGCAGAACAGGAGAAACCCTAACCCTGAGTAGTAGCGATTAGGGTTTTCAGTTTAACGGAGGAGGAGAGATTGGTAAGAGAGACGGTGCTTAATGAACAGCGACATAGAACGGTGTCAGTGTCACCTTTAGATTTTGGAGCACTTTAAATCTTTGGTGACTAAAAAATTACAAAAAGTGGCAATAAATTAGTGTGGTTCAGTGGAAGTGTTAAAACGTGTAATGTAGCTATCAATCAATTAGAAATAGTAACTTTCCCTTGAAGATTAAATAACACTGCATCCATCTGTCTCCCATGTCAAAAGTGAGACAACCTTCTCAAATTTGATAATCCTAAGTGCAATTTTTGTCCCAACCAAGTTACCAGAATCGAATCTGTTATTAAATTATGCTTCTACCTCTAATTCAGATAAATTAAATAATGTTACGAAAGAATAAAAAATTACTTGATTGAATAAGGTACAAATTTCAAGATCATGTCAATTTCTGTGGTCATAAATTTTTTATTTTATAGACTTCAAAATTTCTAAAAAGTAATAATTACAAAGAAGAAGGAAGCTAGTGTCAAATCAAAGAAGTAATACCTTAATTTACTTTGTTAATTGTTAAAAATAATTTGTGATTAGATAAGTGACATCAAGGTGGTCGACAAGGACTTTAACCTGAACTGGCCAACGTTCAATCCCTACGCCAACACTTGTATTTAAGTGAGTAAATTTTATTAATATATATTTTTTAACCCAGTTTAACCGGTCGGTTCAGTCCCCCAAAAATGATAAAACTGTCTCCTTTTTGCCACATATTTGGTCCAAATCAAGAACTAGAGCAATGAAGCCACCGATCACGGTTGAACCGATCCAACCGAGCAGACCGGTTCGATTCTGGTAATTATAGTCGCAACTCCCCATCTATTAGTTTAGTGGAGGGAGCGAAAAGTGCTCCAACTACAGCCTTCAAAGCCTTCAACGTAATGTATTGTTCGATTGGAGTTGTATTACTCCGAACAACCTGATTCTTGGTGCAACAAGGCCCAATCACGAGGACTGTCTTGTGCCCCTTTACAGCATAGTCTTTTAAAGGACTCTACATTTGGTCCGCCCTGCAAAGACACTTCTCTCCAAAACTACAACTTAGACAACAGGAAAGGTGGACACTTACCGCCATGTGTTTTAATTTATTCATTTTCAAGTGTTAACTCTTATTAATTTCATATAGTTTGTTAGGCCCACGTTGCATTTAGTCCCACCTATAGAAAAAAAAACTTCGGTACGACAAGTATTTTTATTTCCTATTTTGTTTTCACTAGAATGATTGGAAAAAAAAAAGTTTTGAAACTGGCTCCGTTTGACAAATTTATTTTTTTGGTTTTCAGTTTTAAAAAAAAAAATTAAATAGCAGTTATTTATTATTATTTTTTTTACAAAAATAAGTGGGTGTTTGATAACCCAGTTTTTTTTTGTGGTGTGGTGGTTTGCGGTGGCGGTGGTCTCCGGCGGCCGGAGGCAGTCGCCGACAGTGGTCCTCGCCGCTGCCGGCAGTTGTCGGCGGTGGTCTCCGGCGCCGGCGATGGCTGCTAGCAGGGCCACCGGTCGCCGGCAGTCGCTGGCGCTGGTCTCCGGCGGCCTGCGGTGGTCTCCGAGCTGCTGGCGGTGGCTGCCGGTGGTGGGAGGGTGGTGGCGGTCTCAAAAAAAAAATCAACACTGAAAAAAAAAATCAGTTTTTGGACTTTTTAAAAACAGCCTTGATTTAAAAATTGAATTTTTAAACTGAAGGGAAAAAAAAAAAAGAAAAATGGTTATCAAACGCAACTTTTTTTTTCCAGTTTCCAAAATTGAAAAAATAATGTGTGTCAAACATGACCTAAATTTTGACCTAAAATAAAAGGTAAGAGCTCCAATTTTTTGCTACTTGAACTATACTTTTGTCTCTAAATAGTTTTAAAGTGTCACTACATAGCTTAAATGCTAGAAGTGGACCTAAAAAATACACTTTTACGTGTGTTTGGTTGAAGAATTTTAAAATTCTAGAAACCCTTATTTTTAGAAATATCATAATTTGCAAAGTTTAATGTTTAGTGACTTTTGCAGATGGGTATTGCACAATTATAATCGGCTATGAGATAAAGAAATTGTAAATAATTTGCTGAAAGAGAAAATGAAATAAAGATTGCTGAGATTAAAAGAGAAGAAGAGTGTGATGATTGGTTGGAAAAGTAAAATTAGAAGTGGCACCGAACAAAATTACTTTAATTGTGGAAGGTAGTCTCTTATGGATTTGACAAAAAAGTAGTTTAGAGTGGTTATTTTAATCGAGAATTTTAGCCTTCCAAATACCTTTTTCAAATCAATTCTATAATTTCACCAAATTCTCTTTTGTAGTTATCGAACAATGAATTTCATCTATAGTGTGCTTGGAACGACGGAATTGACGGAATTTCATAATAAATTCTCAAATTATATTATTTGAAGCATTAAAAAGAGGAATTAGAATTAGATTTTATGAGAATTGACTGGATTTATTTCTATAATGTGATATCCGATGAATGGTTGGATTTTACAGAATTTGGATTAACATGAATTAAAAATAATATTTACCTCTCTTCCCCATTCTAGAATATCTACATTAATAAATCATCAGTATTGTCTTCATTACCAATACCGCCATACCACCTTTACTAGCACGACCACCGTTGCCATCTATACTGTCATCATTAGCTACTTTCATTACCTCTACCAATGGACTACTATACCCACCATCACTGATCGGTAACACCTATCATAACTATCATACTATTGTCATTGGCGTACGTCACGACATCACCACTGTCACCATTATTATCAAGTGTGTTACATCACTATTATGACCATAATTATCGTCAATAGACTGCGGTATCTAATGGTAAATTGTAATCGATTCTTACTCTTAATCAAGTGCATAGACACACTCATTGTCATTTGGAAACTCATGAAAACAATGGGTATGTACCAACAACTCAGTGCTAGTCAGAGCAACGATCTATCCAACAACAGATATAATTCAACAAAATACAATGCCGCTATAATTTGATTTTTGGAAACTACCATTATAAATATTTTCCATTGATTCACGTAAAATAGAGAAATAATTTAAGTTCGGGACGCCCCACCGCCACGATACTGGGTTGTTAACACTGAATATTGGATGATACCTATAATATGATTACAGATAATAACAGTTAAACTAATGGTGAAATTAGGCCTTAAGTATGTATATATATATATATATATATATATATATATATATATATATATATATATATATATATATATATATATATATATATATATATATATATATAGGGAGCTGATCCCTTGATAGCGCTAGCAAAATGAAGTATTTGCTAGCGCGATTTGGATCGTCCATCCCAAAAGATGGACGGCCCAGATCGCGCCTTTTTTTTAAAACTGGCAGTCGTTCGCGACACAATATCGCGGACGACATTTTTTACCTTTTTGCCCCTCCACGCCGTCCGCGACACAATATCGCGGACGACTGACAGGCCCTGACGCATGTCAGAAAAAAGTAGTCCACCACACTGAGTGGTATGATTTTTTCTATGTGATTAATGTGTCCGCTACATTATGTAGCGGACTAGTCTTCTCTTTTTCTCTCCCTTCTCTCATTCTGACTTCTTCTTTTTCTCTCTCTTCTTACTTCAATCCTGATGAACAAATCTTCATGAAGTTCGCTGGCAACAGATTGCCATTGGTAAAAAAGACTCCAAAACAAGCACACCCAATTAGCACATCCACCTGCAGGCTGGAACCATTCATGAAATTGGCTGGCGACAGATTGCCATTTTGTTAGGGTCTTCAACCTCCTCCATTTCTATCACCCTAAATCAAAAACGAAAAGATTTAAAAAAAAAAACCCAATTTCTCAAACCCATGACAACCAAATCAAAGCACATCATAACTATTTGAAGCGGCAAGATAGAAAGAGAAGGAAGAGTTTTCAAATCATCAATAGTTTGCTATTTCGACACAGATTTGCTGTGATCTTTATAAAACGTCCCCTGTTCTATATGGACTTCGCCGGAGCCACCGAAGGCTCAAACAGGCACGGCCAGGCCGGTGCGGAGCCGATGGGCACAGCGGCGGCGGAGGAGGAAGGTAATGGCTTGATCGGTGACCCAAAATTTCTTTTGCTAGGCCCATAGCCACGGAACTGGACAAAGAATAGGGAACCCTTTTGGAAGGTTGGAGCAAGAAAAACATTCCTTAGCTGCTGCCACCAGGATCCCCGCCGGAGTCCCTCCTGTTGGAAGATCCCTGCCAGGCACGGGAGGTGCTATCCAACTACCCGGAGGGAACCACCGTCTTGAAGGAGCTCACCCAGAAGAGAGAAGATAAGAGATGAGGGGGAAAGAGAAAATAAAAGTTGGTTGTCTCTTTTCTAGATCTGACAACACGGATGTCTCTTTTATAGAAAGTAAAATAGTCCGCCACATAATGTAGCGGACAGATATAGTTGGGATTGAGGGGTATATTTGTCAAAAATACCGTCCGCTACATAATGTGGCGGACATATGTAATTGGGATTGAGGGGTATATTTGTCAAAAATACCGTCCGCTATATAATGTAGCGGACGGACTTAAAAAAAATGCAAAAAAAAAATCTGAGCCGTCCACAGACGGATCGCGCTAGTAACTTAACTCAATTTGCTAGCGCTCTCAACGGATCAGCTCCCATATATATATATATATATATATATATATATATATATATATATATATCAAATAAGTCTCTGCAATGAATAAACATAAGAACAAGCTTGTTGAATAGAAGCAAATTTCAAGCCCTGGCTAGCTTCAATCATCAAGATTTGAGTGCAAAAATGCACAGATACTTCTTGAGGCAATGGACTAACAAGAACAACATAAAAATGGATATTTTACATCAAAAGGAGCAAAGATACAGAAAACACAATATCTGATATTCTTTAAACAGCAGAAAATAAAAATCGCGAAAACACATGCCATGGCATGACCAAACGATCTCCTTCAATCCAGTAAACGCAGAATAAGTGCCTACTTTAGGGCAGTAGATTCCTTTGATTCTTAGATGCAACCCAAAAAGAAATATAAAAAGCAAACTAATTAAGCAGAGATTACACATACAAATGAAAAGCTCCGAAACTTGACGTGGAGCTGCTTGATCTAGCAGACGATCGGACCAATATGCTTCAATTCCCCAGAAGAGAAAGAACAGAAGGAAGAAGAAACGATATTGAAGTTCTTCGAGTGACCCTTTATTGAAACAATAAGTAGGGTTTCCTTTTCTTCACTCGAACCATCTTATTTTCTGAACTTTTCTCTAGCTTTCCTTCTCTTTCTAGCTCTGATGGTGCTAGTACTTAGTAGGGTTGGCAGAAGGTGAAGGATGGTGTGGTGGTGATGATGAAAGTGAGGAATTAATGATGAGGGAAGGGGGTTAATAGAGGACATGATGATTGCCGCAGGGTGTTTTGCGTCGATTTGAGAGCTGGAAATCCAGGTGAAGGTGATCATGGCTTTTGGCTCCTCCCACATATATAGGACACAATTATCATGAAGCTCAAGAAACCCTCTTTCACTTTTTACTAACCCTAACACACACACACACAGAGCAAAACTATCTTTTTGTTCTCAGCAATTTTGGCTGCCACTATGGATATAGACTGTCGACTGTCGCTAATGATCCGATGGTGCTGACTACTACTACTTCTGCGACATTTACGACACTACTTTTAGCTACTTTTATAACATAATAATTTGCGCTTTCGTAAAATTTCGATACAAGTTTTTTAAAAAAATGATTTCAACATAGTCAAAGCACGTCTATATTCTATTTCAAAAGGCAAATAAAAAGACGAGACAATAGTATCATAAATTGAACGAGAGAATTGCCCTTTCTCTTCCCAACTTTATGTTTGACCTTTACTAAGAGTGCATTTGACACTCTCTTTTTTTCCAGTTTTTTTTTTCAGTTTTGAAAATTGAAAAAAAAAAGTGCGTTTGGTAACAAATTTTTTTTTCCTTCTCCAATTTAAAAAATCAGTTTTTTAAACTGAAGAGTAAAAAAAAAAAAAACTCCAGAAACTGGTTTTTTTTTTTTTCACTTTTGGTTTTTTTTTTTTAAGATCACCACCCTCCAACCTCCGGCCGCCGGCTACTGCCGACAGCCACCGCCAGCTGCCGGCAGCCACCTCCGGCCTCCGGCGACCACCACCGGCGACTGCCGGCAGCCATCGCCGGCCATCGGCAGCCACCTCCGGCCGCCGGTGACCACCGCCACCGCAAACCACCCAAAAAAAAAAGTCAAAATAAAAAGGGTTACCAAACACCAAAAAAAAAAGGTTATCAAACACCCACTTGTTTTTGTAAAAAAAAAAAAAATAAGCTGCTTTTTAAAAACTGCTCTTTAAAAACTGAAAACCAAATTTTTTTTTTTTGTCAAACCAACCTAACTTACCGCCGTCAATTGTTCTTTTCTTCAACGGCAAGTGGAACTTTTGTCATTGCCAGGTAAAAATGATGTAAAAAACGTGGAACTATCATTTACTTCTTCTTAAGTACGTTCTATAATCTTTCATGCTAAAGAAAATTTATGTGAAAATGAAGCGGGACCTACTTGATATAGCTAATGGTTAGTCCTTTTATAAGAAGTCCCAAAAATATCATTAAGAATTTTCCTTTCTAAAAAGTTGCATATTCCTAGCTACCGGCCTGTTGGTACTTTTTGTTTTCTGGGTAAATTACTTGCATCTAAAGAAAAAGAGAAAGCAGCCCCTAAGGTGGCCACTGCCAAGGGTTTTATGTTGATACTTAAGCAATTCTGAACTAAAGATGTAAAACTATGATAATAAAATTTCTGTTTTGAACATACCAACATGAAATAGAAAGAAAGTTAGGTGCTCTAAGAAATTGATCAGCTCAAGGGCCGTAATACATGTTCTATACAGATGTACGCGAGCCAAAAGTTAGCGCTGAATTATTAAAATGATTTGACTGCAAACTCGAAATTTACTCAACATAACAACTTGATGGGCAGTGTCAAATTAATGAAGTTTTTAAATTCACAAAATGAAATTCTAAGATTTCACACACACAATAATAATAACAAATAGACACACTGCGACAAACAACATTTACAGTATATCCTCCTTTGAAATCGTTGCTCAAAACCATGAAGGCTCGATATATACGTGGCTTGCTTGTCCAGAAAAGAGAAGCCCCCTTTGTTGTCATCTACTTTCGAAGCGCTAGCTATACTTCTCGAGGGCTTGATCAGAGTTAAGGAATTGAAGTTGCGCAGCTGGTGGTCGTCGCAAGACTATTTGGATGCAATCAATGGACGATCTGGATATGATATACTGAGGTGATCATCTAGGATATCCCTGTGCTTCTAAAAATTTTGAAATGTAGCCATATTTGTTTTGCTCCGAACTCTTGTAATCGGCTGGTTTACAAGTTTGAGTGTTAAAAAAAAGAATGTACGGCTACCAAGTAACTTAAAATCTGGCTCGTTCACACGCCTTAGAGTACGCCTCCGGCCACCCCAAGCAACCACAACTGTACACGCATCGGACGTGCAAGAGAATAAGCAATTGAAATCTATCAGTCGCCGAGCTGAAAAATATTTATTGTAGGTTCTAGTGAGAATTCATGGAAGGAAGGACCAATGAGCAACAATATTGTACAGGCTCTGCTTATCCTGGACCAGAGTGATGTCTATCCACTCCCTAGCTGCAATGATTAAGAGCTTTCATAAAACGGGTCAAGAAAAGTCATTATTGAACTTTGGAATGAGAGTTAATTCTTTTGCTTATTTGGGGGGCAAAAGGGCCAGCGGCCAACCAACTTGAACCCTATTCGGCCCCATTACGTGTTAACCTTCGGTTATTGGCTCAGCTAGTAATAAAATGAATTAAATGGTGGGAAACAATCAAGTTTATTTATTTTTTTCTTCTTTAAAATTTATTTGCCAACACGTCTTCTTTGAAAAATTCTGTTTGCATTATGATGCGTGCGAGAGAGAGTACGCTGACATTGGCTAATTCCAGGTGAAAAATGTGTGACACTTTCTATGAAGAATAACCTTGTAGCAGCGGCCTAGATAATTTGATGTATGTAGATGTGTGCACGAGACAAGATATTGCTTATATAATGAATGTTCTGAATAGATACTCAGCTAACCTTGATATTTGCTCATTTGGTGGCTGCAAAAAATGCATTCGGTCACAATTGCACTAAACTTCTTGTTAGAGGAACTCCCACCTAAGTTTTGAGATACTTAAAAGGGTTGATTCTAAGAAAAGTGATATTTGTGTTGGTGGTGGAAAAAAAAATGCTATTGTTGGAAAGTGTTGTAATGGCTTTAGGATCACAAATGCTTCTGTCTCGTTTTGACTAATTTTTAGGGACTTTTGTGGGAACACATTTTGGTCGCTACAGATCCAACACGGAACTCCAATGTCAATTTTCCACTTCCAACAAGGAATCCCAATGTCAAATGTCAATTGTCTTATAGAGATGTTTATGGTTTCAAGTTTAGTTAACCTAATATATATGAAACGAATTTAGATTATAAACATAATCATAATTTATTCAAGGATCAATTGCATTCGGCACTCCCAAGTTTTCACGCGATAACTCTCTGCATCACAAAGTTATTTTTTAATTATCTGTCACCCCAAACTTTCATAAGTATGGCGCCCAACACCCCTTGCATATTCCGGCCAACATCCTTGCCAGAGAAGTAATTTAACTCAAACGATTGGAGCATTTTTGGCGAATCACCCCCCTCTCTCTCTCTCTCTCTCACACACACACACACACACACATCCATCTTCACCTTCATATTTCAACTTTCATCTTCACCAACACCACCACCGATATGCAGCCTACTCCCACCTCCATGCCCACCACCCACGAGCTCCACCAATCACCAAACCCGCCGAGATCTCCTTTATCGACTGTTGCCGCCACCTCTTATTTGAAGACTGCTGCCACACCTTAGCCACCATTACAGAAAAGCATGACAGAAATCCACCATTACAGAAAACCATCAATTTTTGCTCTAGATCCCATTAGAGCCATCAACTTTTGCCCTAGATCCCACCACAACCATCAATTTCTACAATACACGAAGCCTAGATCCATTCTTCCTCAATTTGATCACAATCAACCTTAGATCCCCAATTTTTTACTTGATATTTCAAAAATGCCTTTCTGAGTTCAGCCATATGCTTGAAATTTGGTCGAAATATGGTCGGACGGTAATCAGTGCCACACTTATAAAAGTTTGAGATGACATATAAGTAAAAATAACTTTGTAGTGCAGAGTATTATCGGGAGCAAACTTAGGAGTGCTCGGTGCAATTGACCTTTTATTCAACGTAGCAAACAAGATAAGATAAAGCAAACAGTATCAAGATATGCATCATAAATAGCTACTTGGCTGGGAAACCCTTGACCCCACCAAGGAAACTAATGTGCTCTAAGACATGAAATTCATCACTAACATGTTAAATTCCATTACAATATTATGTAGGTAGTAAAAAAGGGAATGAATTGATTTCTATAAATTGGACCCTATAACATTTGTTGAACATCGTCACATACCACGTCATGCCTTGAGTTCGTAACTTTAGCACCTCTTAATCTTTCTCACTCGTAGTAAAACTTGGAGAAATAGATTCTTCTAAAATCAATTTTAAACATCGACATTCCTATGTGCACAACCCGCCATGATGCCTTCCTGGCTCGAGATTGCGAACACGAAAAAGCGAAGGGCGAAGGTGGTCTCATAGGTTCTAGTATGGCAATATGCTCACATAAAATTAATAGATATGCAGTTCGATAGCTAACATGAGTCTTCGAAGTTGGAGTTATTGGCTGGTTCTTCTACGAGAAGCAAGGGTTCTTATAGACTGCTGTAAGTTTTCTAGTTAGTATCTCACAACTAATTCATGCAAGGCAAGACATCTTCTACACACATGGTTCCTAGTGACCACAACCTCATCAACAACTAAACTTTTCAAGGTCTTGACAATCTACGGGCCACAACAAATATGGTATAACCTCATTATTGCTCGCACATGTGACATGCCAAATACATAGGCACCTTTACTCTTTTTGTCAATCTCCTCGTCTGATTTACTCTTGTCATCCAAGTAACAAATTTTGCTGCGCAGGCACACTTTAGCCATTTTCTCAATCTCTTCCGCAAACTCTTTGTTAATTTTGTTGATGTCATGCGAAGACCAACATTTGTTTGATAGGCACACTCTAATCATTTTTCTCAAGCATCTCTGCTTTCGCCCCTACTCTAATTTCTTATAAACCAGTGCAATATATAGTCTGAGATGGTTATTGTTGTAAATGATATTGCAATGACGGACTATTATAACCACGTGTTGCTCAAGTACTCTCTCTCTCTCTCTCCCCCCTAAAATATCCAAGAAAAAGGCTTTTTATGTGACCTAGGCAGATAAATATTACCAAGTCGGCGTGCGACAAGTATATAAGTCTTGCAAAATCAAAAACTTACAGTAATTACAATAGTGTGTTCAAAAACCAAATGTAATAAAAAAAACTTACAGTAATTACAATAGTGTGTTCAAAAACCAAATGTAGCAAATTAATATAAGTTTTCAACTGTCATCCTATTTTCTATTTTTGAATTGGGGTTTAGGGTTGGGCGGGGATTAGATGGATATATATATATATATATATATATATATATATATATATATATATATATATATACATAGAGAGAGAGAGAGAGAGAGAGAGAGAGAGAGACTAATTGAACTTCCTATAGGGTAAGGATGCATGAACAATTCTAGCTTTGGAGCTGATTCTAGCTATTGTCATGTTTATCTTCATACAAAATTGACCAGACGGGCCAATAGGTTTTGAGTATATAAATGATTGAGAAAAAATAATTTTAGGAACATGATTGATTCGATTTATGAGATTTTAGCTTGTGAATGACATATCTTTTATGTTGACTTACAAGAAGATAGACATGTGCTATAGTGTGCCTTAAGTTGCTGTAGTTGATTAAGTTATTGCACTTACAAAATTCACATTCAAGCTTATAAAGTATTGAACTACGCTAATAAAATTATTGTTAAAGGAATTTGCTAATAAAACACGCTCAGAAGTCATCTATGATATCCAAAGCTTAGGGTGCTTTGGTTTTTTAAAAGTTGTTGATGTGTAAAAATCAAACAACTCTGTTTTCGGCAAGCAATTTCTTTGAAAAAAAACTTGACATTATAAGTATCTGCCTATTTATTTTTTTTACCATCTTTGATGGAGAAGAATGCGATGGTTACGTACCTCTGGTAAATAAGTATCCAACTATTTGTGGTTTTTTTCCTTTTTATCATCTTTGAAGGAGAAGATAAGGTTACTAGACTTAATATTGATTAAAACTCAAAAATACCCTTAGTTCAAACCAATTATAAAATTCAAAAATGATTTTTTTAGGAAAGAGTCATTTATTTTAAGGAAAGATGCTCAATATTTAGTCAAAGGTAAAAAAAGTCCTCAATTTCAAACAAAATTTTAAGTCAAAAAAGGATTTTTTTTTTAAAGAAAAGAAAATTTAGATATATATAATTGAAAGATGAAGAAAGAAAAAAAAGAGAAAAAAAGGGGAACTCGTGAACAGTAGTAGCAAAACAGGAAGAAGACACAGAAATAGGGAGAAAACAGGAGAAAAGAACTTCGGGAAAGAGAAGAGGAATTCGAGCTAAGAAATCAGAGAAAATGGAGAAATTGGGAAGGATTCTCAAGGTTAAATGCCTCGTTTTTGTTAGTGTAATTCTTGTCTTTAATTTAGTGGAAGAATTCCATAATTGGGTGTGTGTGTTTCGTTGATTTTTCAGTGTGTGTATGTGTTCATGGTGTATGAATTGTGTAGGGGTGTATTGAATCTGTGGGAGTGTGATTGTGAGTTTGTAAGTGTGGAAGGAACTCAAGATTTCTCCCAGCAGCCATTGGAAGCCGTGTGTGCGATATGAATGTTGCTGGGTTCTGCTCATGGCTGCCGTGGGTGGATATGCAGTGTGTATGTGTGTATTTTGTGAGCAAGAGGGGCTGATTTTTCGAGTATGAATTACGGGGGGAGTATGTGTACATGGTTGTGGTGTGGAACATGGTAGGGGTATGAGTGTGTTTAAGGGCTAAGGGTGGTGGATGGAGCTTGGCAAAGAGGGGAAGAGGAAGAAGAAACTATGTGTATAGAAGGTGAAGTAGTGTGTGTGGTTAATTTGAATAAGAAGTATGAGTGTCGCTAAAAGTAAGGAATTAATTCTGCAGTTTTTCACGAATTTTCATAAATAGTTAGGACTAAAATTAGGCAAAGTCCAAAACTGTAATCCCTAATATTTTTACGAGATGTATGCTCTGTAATTTTTTGAGAATTTTCGGTGCTTACACAGAGTGCTGAATTGGGGTACCAATTAAAGGAATTTATCGAATTAGTTAACCTAGTAAACTAAGTTATTTTAATCTAAAATTTTGATGGAAACTCTATTTTACTAATTTGATTCATTATCTAAATTTTTGTACCATTCTGAGGCCGATAAGCATTTTCCACGAAACATGCCTTTTAGCACTCAAGTCCGGGTACCGGTTAGGAATTTTTGGGCGAAAATTTTTTTAAATACTTTTTAGTACATAAATGACACCAGGATACTTAAAATAGTGTTTTAAGATATTTTTGGTATTTTCGGTGCCGAAAATTCAGAGGGATTTTTTGGTAATTTACGACCCTGAGGGGGGTATTTTGGTAATTTTACCCATAAAGGGTAATTTTGAGTAAAATACACTAAGGATATCTTAGTAATTTGGCTTACAACAAGATTATTTTGATGATGTAAGTGTAACAGGGGTATTTTGGCAATTTGCCACCCTGAAGGTGCATTTTGATAATTTGACCTAAGAAAGGTATCTTTGCATAAATTCACATATGTGAAGCTTATTTTAGTGATTCTACGCCATTTGGGTGATTTAAGTCCGAGAAAGGCTTTTTGATAATTTTACACTTCGGACATTTTGGTCATTTTACATACGCGGTGAGGGAGGTTCATTTTAGGAGCATGTGTGAGTCCGTATTAAGTTATAATATTGTCCTACAAACTATGTTCTGATGATTTGATCATCTCACTTAAGTTAAAGTTAAAGACTTCCGGTTAGGATAAATTAGCTGCGGATCCAGGTAAGAGATTCTATCTGAACCATGAGTAAGGACTTTCGTCCGAATCCTTATTTGGATACTCATACATGTACGTACTCCATGATTTACTTATGACTAATGTTGAACTCTGAAATATGTATTGCTATCTGTATGTTATTGCCCAGAAAATCCCAATATTGAACCTGAATCGATCGTTTGTGTAACGTCCTGGATTTATTTCAAGTGGGTTAGTGCCAGATAAATAGATATAAGATAAATTCCTATAATTATCAGAATACTCCAAAATGCTAAATCAGAGCACACACTAATAATTCCCAAAAATACATCAATATCTAACACAGTGGCCCCAAGCCTTTGTATAATTCAAATTCTCCGACACGGAGTTTCTCCAAAATAAAACCTAAATGATAACAATATGTCTCAACATTACACTCAAAATATCAGTACTAACTCTGAAACAAAGGTTGCTAACTCTTGATCACTCAGCTAGCCCTTCGATCCCAAAGTCCCACTTACTGATCACCTGAAAGGAGAAACAATAAGGGGATGAGTCAAATGCCCAGTAAGGTCGCTCAAGGACCGTCAAACGGAAACAAAAATGTTTGAGAAACGAAATTTCGGAAGCATAAAAGTTCAAACAGAACGGACATCAAACTAGATTTCGAATGCCAAAATGTAACTGAGTACGAAGACAGACACTAGAGAGCTATTCAGAAAGTGGTCAAATACGTCAATACTGACATATGAGACCGGTTCAGAAAGTAAGATTGCGATCTCTAACTCAACTCCCCTGAGCTAGCCCACGTTTCAATCCACGTGGGTAAGTCAGACATAAATCACATACACTGTGACGTGGCTCATAGAGTTATCAAAACAAATATTCAAATTTAACACAATCAAATATGGGGCATGTCAAACAATATACGCAGTTTACGAAATAATGACAATCTTTAAAACGAACGATATCAATATTGCAAATTCTAAGGTCAAACGAATTCGATAGAAATTCAATCTCACAAGTCATAGCATTGAGAACAAGTTATTCATAGTAAAGCTTAAAGTAAAGAAGAGAAGAAGAATCACTTAACTCAATTCGAAGAAATTCGGACTTAAAAAAGAAACTAAGGACTTACATGAGCGATTGGTCCATTGCTGATTTGAATTTTGAAAATAAACCCTTACCTTAGCCAAGCCTTTGAGAAATACACTCCTTAAGCTCCACTTTAGAACTTCCAAACTTTCTAAGCTCTCTTCTCTCTCTCTTTCTCTCTCTCGCACGCGCAAAGGAAGAAGAAGTAGAGAACCCAAAAAGGTTAGAGAAGAAATAAGAGGACTATTTATATGGGACAAACTTTTAAGTTTTCATTCGATTGAAAATAGTTTTCGGTCGACTGAATCAAACAGAGGTGAGAATGGTTCAAAAAAAAATTTGGCATTCAAACGAAAATGAGTTTTCAATCGAATTAGAACTTTTAATTCGACCGAAAACTTCAGTAGCTCAATACGCAAGAAAAAAATCTTTTCATAAAACCGAAAATGAGTTTTCGGTCGAATTAAAACTTTTAATTCAACTGAAAACTTCAGATTGCAAAACTTCAAAAAATGGAATAGTTTTGATTCGAATGAAACCACTTTCATCCGAAGCAAAACAATTTTCCTCCGAAGCAAAACCATTTTCCTTCGACCGAATCCTTCAGACTCCAAAACTTTAAAATCAAATAGTTTTGATTCAAATGAAACCACTTTCATTCGACTGAAAATTTCAGAAACAATCTCAAACCATTTTTCTTAATTTTAATAAAAGACCACAAACTTATTTATTCAAAATACTAATTTCAAATAGAAAAAAGAAAATTTTTGGGATATTACAGTTTGAAAATCTTGTAATGCTCGCCTGTTATTGCATGTTGAGCAAATTTGATAATTGTTTGTATCCGTTCTCCCAAATTATTGTGTCTAAACTCGATAATGATTAACAATTGTTTTGGCTATTGAATTGTGATTTTCTTCTAAAATTTCCAATGATGACTCATGTTAGTATGTTCATTGGTATTGGAACCCGAATTGATTTCGGTGATTTGAGCTTATGTTAACTCTCATTAATATTGTTGATTTTTTTATATTGACCCGATAACTGTACTGTGGGAAGGTGGTATAAGGCTGGTTTGAATCTTGCCTGAAACGCAGACTAGTTCCTTGATTGTTATTGAGGGCTGATAAGTATCAAGCATTGAAAAATATGTTGTATTATCGAATTGTTGTTATGATATACATTGACATGAGATGGTGTATTTGTAACGACCCGGTCCACGGCCCCACCACAGGGCGTTGCCTCCCTCAAAAGGGCTAGCCAAGTAGGTACTTATGAGTTCCTCGACAAGGTCTTATAAGGGTCATCTCATACTATTCCACATCCGATGTGGGATATTACAGTCTCCCCTCCTTATACCTTAGCGTCCTCGCTAAGGCTCGATCACACATAGCCCAAAATCTTCCTCTCTAGCCAATGTGAGATATACCAGGCTCACCCTTCGTTGCCCCAACCATCCTCTTGATGTGGGATATACCCGAACTTGCCTTCGTTTCCCCAACCATTGGCAACCCGACTGGATATCCCAGCCCGAGCTTTCGAGAACCTGGCTCTGATACCATTTGTAACGACCCGGTCCACGGCCCCACCACAGGGCATTGCCTCCCTCAAAAGGGCTAGCCAAGTAGGTACTTATGAGTTCCTTGGCAAGGTCTTATAAGGGTCATCTCATACTATTCCACATCCGATGTGGGATATTACAATCTCCCCTCCTTATACCTTAGCGTCCTCGCTAAGGCTCAATCACACATAGCCCAGAATCTTCCTCTCTAGCCAATGTGGGATATACCGGACTCACCCTTCGTTGCCCCAACCATCCTCTTGATGTGGGATATACCCGGGCTTGCCTTCGTTTCCCCAACCATCGCAACCCGACTGGATAGCCCAGCCCGAGTTTTTGAGAGTCGGCTCTGATACCATCTGTAACGACCCGATCCACGCCCCACCACAGGGCAATGCCTCCCTCAAAAGGGCTAGCCAAGTAGGTACTTATGAGTTCCTCGGCAAGGTCTTATAAGGGTCATCTCATACTATTCCACATCCGATGTGGGATATTACAATCTCCCCTCCTTATACCTTAGCGTCCTCCCTAAGGCTCAATCACACATAGCCCAGAATCTTCCTCTCTAGCCAATGTGGGATATACCGGACTCACCCTTCGTTGCCCCAACCATCCTCTTGATGTGGGATATACCCGGGCTTGCCTTCGTTTCCCCAACCATCGGCAACCCGACTGGATAGCCCAGCCCGAGTTTTCGAGAGTCGGCTCTGATACCATCTGTAACGACCCGGTCCACGGCCCCACCACAGGGCGTTGCCTCCCTCAAAAGGGCTAGCCAAGTAGGTACTTATGAGTTCCTCGACAAGGTCTTATAAGGGTCATCTTATACTATTCCACATCCGATGTGGGATATTACAGTCTCCCCTCCTTATACCTTAGCGTCCTCGCTAAGGCTCGATCACACATAGCCCAGAATCTTCCTCTCTAGCCAATGTGGGATATACCAGGCTCACCCTTCGTTGCCCCAACCATCCTCTTGATGTGGGATATACCCGAACTTGCCTTCGTTTCCCTAACCATTGGCAACCCAACTGGATATCCCAGCCCGAGCTTTCGAGAACCTGGCTCTGATACCATTTGTAACGACCCAGTCCACGGCCCCACCACAGGGCATTGCCTCCCTCAAAAGGGCTAGCCAAGTAGGTACTTATGAGTTCCTTGACAAGGTCTTATAAGGGTCATCTCATACTATTCCACATCCGATGTGGAATATTACAGTATTGGCGTGGGCTACTACCTTAACGGACTAGCCGGTGTATTGGCGTGGGCTAGTACCTTGACGGATTAGCTGGTGTGTTGGTGTGGGCTTGTACCTTGACGGACTAGCTGGTGTATTGGCGTGGGCTAGTACCCTGATGGACTAGTCGGTGTATTTATGATTATTTATTTTCGTATTTATTTTCGGAACCCGTCGTGATTGTATTTGGCTATTTTGATATTTTATTGATAATGAATTTTGATTATTTTGGAAATCATTGAGTATTGATCGTTCGAAGTGTTTTGGAAATCATCGTTGCTTGGATCCTCAAAAATCGTGTTGTAATCTTTTGTATTCCTTGTACGATCTTACTGAGCTCTCAAAAACTCACCCTTTGTTTGGCTCCCTTCGGCAGGTGATGATAAGTTGTAACAGGTTCGGGAATGGGTTAGAGTCTGTGTGAGGTTCTGGCAAGCCTGCCATTACTAGGTAATGTGACCCCTGCGTGGGTCTGTACTGTATATTCATTCATAAGGACTCAAGTTATAAAGAACTTAAGTTTTAACAATTTAAGTTTGAGCAGCTACGTAAGCTTGTTTTTGAAGAATTTTGAGAAGATATCGGATTTAATGTTTTGAAGTATATGTGTTAGTGACTAGATCCGTTAGGTTTGATGTAATTCGGTAGGTTAAAGACCCGAGAGTTCAGGACAGCAGAGCTCTGAATTTCTGGGGCGTTACACATCCGCTACGCCGACCACCTACTACCTGTCTGGCTTCCTTTTTCTTTTTTCGTAAGTTTTCTTGTTTATTCGTCAACATAACAATTTCTTTGAATCTCCCGCAAGACTTAATTGCCATGATGTTCATAATTTGCATGGGTTGTTAGTCTACGTCAACATATTCACCACCAAGCAAGGTTAATTCATCTAAGGGCATAAAAGCATGTCACCTCATCAATAAATAAAGGAATTGGCTTGAGACCAAGTCCCCACTTAAGGTGAATTCCATCTAGCATTAGTGAGTGGGACAAGTTAGTGACAATCAAATCATATCGTCAAATAAAACACAACAATGGCTAAATGACAAGTGACAAGTTCTGAGTAAGAGATGACTTCTTCGCATAGGACTTAAAATTTTACTATACTATGTAGCATTAAGAAAAGGGTGGTAAAAAATGTGTCAAATACTGAATGAAAACTTAGTAAGAAACGTAACCGCGGTCCTATCCAGCCCCAACATGTTGCGAGGTTAGATCAACCAATTGAGCTTAACAAGCCCAAAATGGTGAAACACGTATGTCTGGACACATTGCAGCTCCAGATTAAATTGTCTTAGAAGCTTGGCATGAACTAATTAACAAAGCAGACATGCTTAAAAAATGTGACATCTGTAGATTGGATTGACCCGAGGTTAAATGATTGTAACTCAGCTATAAAAGTTATAAATTTTGTCTCAGTTAATCCTCTTTAGTACAAAATACAAAGCATCTCATAGTTTATGTAATCATACATACGCTTACCTTAAGTAAACATATTTACCTTAGGTTAGGCTAGAACTATCAAACCAAGCGTAGTCATTTCTGTAAAGCCATTCATTTGCAAATAATATGAAGGTAAAGTGCATTTGATCAATGTATTATTATATTTGGTCTGATTAGGAGTAAGAGTAGATTAGGTAGGAGTAAAACTGATATTAAAAGCAGTAGAAAAACCATAAAACATTTGGCCAAAAGAACTTTTAAGATATCCCCAAGTCCTTAAAGATCATTTGAAAGAAGTCATATTAGACACACTTCCCCCAAACACCAAAAAGTTTAACAGATTTGAGAATTGTGTTTCACTTTGTGTGCCGTCACGATCTAACACGCCGTGCACTATACAAGAAACTCTCGCACGCACGCGCGAGTACACACACACACGCGCCTACCTGAGCATTTCAAAAGCACACAAACACACACTTAACTGGCCAGGTCCGCGGTAAGGCTTTTTCATCCCTCTCCATCGGGTTATCTTTGCAGTGAGCACGAAGGTTACTTTCTCCAAAACAATAGAGGGTGGAGTAGATTTTGTTTGCAAATCCTCCCTCCACCGTGTAAAAGTACTGATGTGTAAATAACTTTTCAAAGCCCCAATATGTGCCGATTATCTATTCATAACTACATTTGTAAACCATCTTTAGTCACATTTGATGAATGGTCCAAGAGCATGCCTGAGGAATATAAGAATCTAAAATTATTGAATTTGATGTAGGCTGCAAGTTGAGGAGAGTTTTTATGGGTTCAACTAACCCAACCCAAGAAAACGTGAGCTTTTGTCGATCCAACTCACTTAGTTACAAAATAGATCATTATGGGTTGATTCAATGTTATAGTGGATACTAGTATCTTGGGTTGAGCTTTTAAAACCCATTTATGCAAAAATCATAAATTGTTGGTAACTTTCATAATAAGAATCACCACCAAGCCTGTTGCCACCGTTCAATGGCGGCGAACACCAACAACTATCGACGACCTCTACAACCGACCTCCCTGTCACTGCCCAACCATAGGCGGTGGGGCGCCACCACCACCGCTGTCTGCTACCAGCCCCAACCAATTGCCGCCGGCAACCACCATCTCCCACCAGAGGCAGCCACTACCGGCCATTGCTAACAGCCACCACCACCTCCCGTCACTAACACCAGCACTGCCGACCACCATAGCTGTCAACCGAGCACCACCACCACTTCATTTTTTTTTCAAAAAAAAAAATTCTCTTTTTTTTATCAACTGATTCAAACCCAAGTATACTAACCAACCTAGCCCAATTAATCCAATTTTTGCTTGGGCTAAAGATCGTTCCATTTAAAAGCATATAGATTTTCTTGGGTAACCCACCCAAGTTGTACCCCTAATTTCATGCCTAAAACATGGCGTTAGATACCCGAGCATGGTAGCTCTACTGTGATCACGAGCTCTTCTGATTCCCAAGAGCATTCAGGACGACTAACAAGCTCAAAGAGATTACTTATTCGCTGTAGAAAATACGGCACCAAAAGAATACTTTCTGAGATGTGTTTGACATCTATGAGCGAGCATAGTTGCTCTAATAGCATCACAAAGTCTTCTGTTTCACACCCCACCGCGCGGACACCTACGGCACATCTTGGACCAGACCCTACAGATTTCCTAACAATTGCTTCAAACTCGTTTTAGAATCCTCGTGGGAAGGATATTTATGTCACTCGAGAAACGTTGAATACACTATGGAGTCCTGCCTACCAAGAACAGAATCAACCGAATGGAGCGTCCAGCATTAGTCACAGTCTTGGATGTTCAGGACTAAACTCTCGATATTGCGTCTGTAAGCAAGAAAAAGTTGAGTCTAGTTGAGACGAAAGTTCAATGTATTTGACTAGAAGAGACCCTCTTCCATTGCTTTGAACACAACTTTGACTCGTAGCAGCCTCATCGTCACCAGAGATGCATATGATAGACATACAGAAATTAGGCCGTGAGTAATAAGAGCTCTCATATATCAAGTGCTGGAATAGCACCAGCTAGCTATCAAGCACAAATGATTAGTTATAAGTAAAAAATATCATTTTATGTTCTTCACACTTGACATGAAATTAAAAAGAAGCCTCTTTCAGCAACCAGATGCATAAAATCAACATTTGATTAAGCTCCAAGAGTAGCAAAATATAAACGATGGTTTGACTACTCAAACTAATGAGGATAAAATTAACAAGGCTAGTCATGCTTCGGAGATTCAATTCTAATCTAGGAATTAGCTAAAATTTAGGACTTGGAAATGGATGTAGTCCTTTGATTGCACATGTATGCGGCCATAGGTCGCAGATACCTTGTTAGTTTTTCACAAAGAGCACGAGATAGTCCTCCTCCTGCTGCTCAGGATAGCTATTGCTTCCATTGACAGCATGATAACATGGTTTGATCCTGCTGTTAACCGAAATTCTCGTTGCAAGTTGCAACGTGCTTTGGGTCTGAAATCTGTCATTCTGCTCAGATGAGGAAATTTGAGACCGTCAAAGTGTTTTAGTATAGTCTATAAGAGGAGAAACGTCAGCCACTAGCACCCATTTTGACCTTTAGAGGCAATAGCCTGCTAACTTTAGGTTAAATATATTACTTGCGTGTGCTAAATTTGAACTTCCGGGCAATAAAATAAGCTAACTCTGCTGAGATCTGGGAATAATCTTTCGGTAGGTTTGGGGTACCTTTCTGCTTCCATTCTCTGAATATCTTGTCCTCCATTTGTGCGAATTTCTCATTTTGTGTACACATTTAACAAAACTTTAGGTCAAAGTTGATAAAAGTTTCTTGTCTATACTTCCATAAAAAGTTATTAGCCTCAATATTTAGCAATATCTTTAGCAATTTAATAACAAACTTGGACCAAAAAGACATGATTATTAGCATTTTTAAGCAGGTTTCTCAACGTGGCCGATTATTATGCCCACATGAAACCACAAGGTAATGTCTATAACTTTCCTCTATCACCTTTAAGAGGAATAAAATTCGAATTTCGTCTCCTGTTTCCTAAAGTTCCATAGCTGTGATATCCCCACATCATAAAAAAGTAGTAATCTGGGGTAAAATATGGCTGGCAAGAGAAATACTTTTGGCCTAACTTCCATCCCCACAGATCAAATCTCAAAAGTTCCTACAGAGTATTCAGTTTATTGAAGATAATTAATCCTGATACCTGCTGTCTTAGATTGCCAAATGGTGTAGAAACAAGTGTAGGTTGAATAGTAAACCAGCAAGAAACCTCAATAGGAAGTTTCAATCGTCTTCTGGTAGGGGTGAACGTGTCATCACTTTTGATGCATCAAATATGTTTCTTCATCTTTTCAGAAAATCTCTTCTCATTTGTATCGACGGAACTTATTGTTACTAAATTGCTCTAGATTATTATGTATAGAATACGATAAGCAAACACAAGAACATAATGAGAGAATTTAAATTCACTTTACACAAGTCAGATTTACTTCCTCACGTGTATCTCTCGATTGTTTGCTCTCTTATAGAATGGCTCTCTCTTGACTTTAAAACACAATACAAAACAACTTGTATATACTTACCTTCTCCAGAAAACAAATGTGGGACAAAACGTCTTATATACTTAGGAGCAATTTGCAACCTTCTCTGAATAACTGATGTGGAACACCCACACATTAACCAATTTTCTGGTCGCTCTGCTCACGTCGTTCCGGACAGCTCGGCCTCTACCTTCTATCTTTAGCTATAGATATAAGACATATATCAACACTTATCTTATGTTTTCCTAATTATGTATGGACCATGTCCTAGGTTATCTCCAAAATTGTTACGTAAACTTATGTTTACGGCAGCAGTATAGAAATCCTGAAGATCGAATGGTTAGAAGGCTTACATATTTGTTACACTGAAGAAGGCATCACTACAACTTGACGAACTATGTTATCATTTTCAGATTAGGGGCAACTGCTGTACTACGTAAATTTGCATCAAGACAGTGAAAATAAGGTAGAAGTATGTGATTTCAAGATGGCTGGCTGCATTGCCATGAGAAATCTGGACCTCGAACAGAGACTTTTGTTCTAAAGCTTGTTTATCTACTGTGTGCACCCATCAAGTGCATGCCATGCTTTATTGGAAATTAAGCTAAGACCTACCACGAAAATTGCCGAGAGTTACAACCTGGAAGATATTTGATTCCCTTAATTTTTTCTAGCGGTCTTATCTAACCCACAATTATTGATATTCAATGACTATGCAACCAAAAGTGCAGACAATGGAAGGTCCCCGTCTCACTTCTCTCTATCCTTCATACAGTTCGTTGTTTATTCTATATGAATTGAACCCTTAAATGCTGTTAGCTCCCCTGTGATAATGAAGCTAAAGTGGAAAGATATTATTAAATCAGAATAATTTAGCATTTGATCAACAATTTGGTTTTTTCTTCTTCTGCAATGTGCCTCTTCATTAACAGGTTGCACGATCGAAAGTAAAGAAAATGGATGCAGTCTTGCAGACCAAACTTCCATATGCTGTTAACGTGAAGCCTACGTCCAAACATTACATATTAAGTGCTGCTACAACTCTAGTCTAAGCAATATGGGAAAGAAAATACACACATGGTAAACCACTAAACCAGTTTCACCAGTATACTATCAAAACACCAATACAAAAGCAGCTCATCTTCTTAAACAAATGAACACAATTTTGTCTCTCGATCTTATGTTCAAAACTTGGAGAAAGACATCAGAGGAAGGGAACCCATATCTGCCATATTTTTATATCACAATCCAAGCTGCCACTGTAAACCAGATAAGAGGTACCGGAACCATTATTGTTACAACTATCTACAGCTGCAGTTAAACACTTGACTGGCCCTCTGTGTCCTTCTAAGACTGCCAAACAGGAATAATTCTTTCCAACTCCCCTCCTCCAGATCCTAACCGTTTTGTCTGCTGATCCACTGCACACCAAATCTGACACAACTGCCAAGCACAGAATGGCCTTTGTATGCCCTCTAAGTGCACCTGCCACCGCCATATGTCCACCGCCGCCGCAGCCATCGCCATCGCCACCCCCACCGACATTTTTTTCCCACACGATTATGGACCGATCACATGCACCGGAATAGAGCACAGACCCGTCAGTGCTAAGAGCCAAAGCATTTACTGCTGATCTGTGTTTCTCTAATGTAGCCACTAGTGTATGCCTTTTATCTCCTTCATGCTTCTTCCACACCTTAATCTTTCTATCGGCCGAACCGGTGTAAGCAAATCCATCATTAGACAAAGCTATCGCATTAATTGCATCTTCATGCGCATTCTGCACAGACTCCAAACACTTGAAATCGGACGTTTGCCAGACTTTGAACGTCCGATCCCACGAAGCGGAATATAGCAGTGAACCATCTTTGGATAAGGCCAGTGCCGATACAGTGTCAACATGGTGCACCCACGTGCACTTCTTGTGCCGCCGCACTTGCACATAATTTTTGGCCGAGAAGAGCTTTACAACACGGTCGTTAAGTGTTGGTAATATGACCATGCATGTGTACTGCTGGTATGGTGCGTCGTTGATTTTCCATACGCGGATTTTGTGGTCTTGGTGAGCACTGATTAGCCTATCCCCTAACACCACCAGGGACTTGACTGCACTCTTGGAGGAAGACACTACGCTGCAGGGTGAACATTCAGGGCTCGAAGGGTTTCGGCTCCAGACTCGGATTTCGCTGTTGGAAGCGCCGCTGTAGAGGTGTTTCCCGGCGAGAGCGAGGGAGAATATGTAGGATGAGTGGCCTTTCAAGGTGGATATGCAGTGGTGATGGGTGGTGGAGGTTTGGTCAAGTTGTTGGGAAGATGAGGGGGTTAGTGAAAGAACTGATGGTAGACTTGACTGGGAGGAAATGAAGGAGTTTGAGGACTCTGAATGGAAGTGGTTAGAGTTAGATTGAGACTCAGATTCTTCATTTGGTTGGTAAGACAATGAACATGGAAGGAGTCCCATTTTTCTCAAGCTCAGAGAGACAGAGAGAGAGAGCGCGAGAGAGACTTGAACTTGTTGGGTGGACGAGAATGGGAAATTACAAGCTTATAAAGGATCTTGAGAGATGGCTTGCTTTAGCAGATGGTTCAAGGCAGGAAAAAGAGGAAGATCAAAAGTGAAAAGGGTCCCAGTTCAGTACTGTTCAAGGAGAATTTTAGAAGGGTGGGTGGAGTCAGGTCGGATGTTTGGTTTTGCACTTCAAATCTGCCCTGTTCACAGACAGCTTTACAGTCCTTCTATCCTGTTGCTCTTGAGGATGGGCCTGTACTCTGTACCAGTGCTCCCCTCTGTGTGGTACGACCAAGCACCAGCTGTTTATATTAAGAAGACTTCTGCGATAAAACAAGTCCTTCCCACGTAAAGAATTGTGATTCACCTTAAAGGAGAAAATTTTACACACGACAATTGTTAATTAGCTACCCGTTTCACGAGCTGTTAGTCATTATATTTACTTGCATGCTGTAAGAGACATTGTTAACATATCTTTAAAGTAGTGAATGAAGGAAAGTTGATATGACACAATTGTGTCAACTTAGCTGAGAGATATTGTTAACATTTCTTATTAATTTTATCTAATTGATTTCTTCCCTAGTAAGTAGGCCTCAACTTAGCTTAACGTGAGCTCGAAATCACTTTATTAGCAATTACGCATGGCATTTACCGCTACTTTTGATCTACTTTTGGATGGTTATAGAACTAACGTGAGAAATCTAGATAAATGTCCATCTAACAAGGAGGTCATTATGGACTTTGATAAAGTGTCCAGATTCTAGAGATATGGGTCAAAAATGGTACCATGATGAGTCTTTCTTGTCATCATTTTAGTGAGGTTTGTGGGGGCAAGATAGACACGGTTTTGCCTTAGGTTCCAAGATGAACCAGCTGCGGGACCAGTTTGAAAGGTAAGCTGCATGGTCCCCTTATCTTGCAGGATTAACGATCCGAAGAAATTTAACAGAAACTTGAAAAGAATTCATAATTTCCAAACCGTTGTCGGTCATTTAAATATTTTTTCTTTTTCGGGAAAAATATAAAATTAGCGACAAAAAGCTTACGCTAAATGTAAAAAGTGACAAAAACATTTTTTTGGCAACATGCAATGACTTTGAATGGGTAAAGTCATGATCTCTGTGTTCCTTTCTAATGTTTGCGCCTACACGCCTGGTAGTACTAGGCGGCGCAAAGTTGAACGGGTAAAGTCATGATCCAATTGGTACTAGGCTAGTACCAATTGGATCCACTTTGCCGGGTTCACTGTCATCTTTATGCTATCAATTCAAAGTTGCAGGGCGTAAGCTGCCAATTGGATCCAGCACTTTTTATTCCTCTGATGGTACCGTCGTCTCTGAACCTTCCCGGTTGCTGCATCTTAAGTCGTAACACCAAGTTGTCAAGCTTTACGGAGCAAGTCATGGTGATAGTTTAAGGTGAGACCAACACGTTCCTCTTGTGGAGGATTCGTGGACCATGAATTTTTCCGGGCCATAATAAATTAGTAAGGTGATCAAAGTTTATATAATACTATAAAAGTTTAGCCAAGTCAAGATGACAAAAAAAATATGAAAACGGATTGTGCACGTGGAGTCATCGCTAGCTACGGACTCCTAAAGAAACGTTCTCGCAAGCTTCTCATAGAAGGTCTGTGGTGTAATAGAATCTGAACGGTCCAGGCAATTGCAGCACGAGGCCGCAAAGTTTGGGTACGAGTGTGAATTTTGTCCAGATAAGCCTCATCAATCGAACCAGGTGGAATTCGACCCGTGAAAATTTGTCAGTGGCTGGAGAGATCACTGACGATGTAGAGAGGATTGGCCACTGTTTTCATTCATGTCAAATGTTTGGGCAATGGCGTGGCACCATGGGCTATATAGGTCTGCGCAGAGTATCAATGACGTACTTTTTATTTTTGAAAAATAATAAAAACACTGAAAAGACAGTTTACACGATATTTATAAAGAATAAATTTTGACTCTTACTCGCGTTATAAGAATCTTCCTCCAACTTTGTATATAGTAACAATTAATAGTCCCTATATGTTTCTAGTGACTTTTCTTCTAATATATTCAGCGGCAGTTATTAACAGCACTTTTTTAACGTCACTAAATAAAAGACACTGAAAATATTTAGATATGATTAATTGTCACTATATATGGGTATGAAGAAGATTCCTTAAACCGGGTAACAGTCAAAAAATTTTCATTTAAAAAAGTATTGAAGTCAACACACACAATGATTTACTTGTTGGGATAGTGCTTCGGAAGGCCGGCCATCGTTAAGGCTTATAACTACGCCACTCACTACTATCTCCCTTTTCATTAGAGTAGGAATTGATGCCAAGGAAAGTAGGTTCGTACCTACGTGGAGGTGTCACAAAAACTGCAGTCCGTGTCAGCTTCCAAGTAGGGCCTTAAATGAACAAAGTTGTTCTTGAGCAGCTCGTGGTTCGTTCCTTAAAAAGCTCGTTCATGTTCGTTTGTATAATATACGAACAGAACATAAACAATTTTTTAGCGCTCGTTTAATAAACGAGCCGAGCATGAACATTAAAAAATGTTCATGATTGTGTTCGTGAACATAGTGTTCGTATAATAAATTAATATTTTTATAATTGAAATAGTTAATTGTACATATTCCATGTAAAATAATTTAAAAAACTATAACCTAAAACCAATTAATTAAAAGACCAAGCCCAATTAACTAAAAGACCAAGTCCACTTATAAACCCAAATATTATAAGTCAAGCCCAAGTCCAAAAGATAACCCCCCCCCCCCCCCTAAACCCTAAAACACCCTTATTCTCCCAAGTCCCAACTGGCAGCCACACCTTTTATCTTCATTCTTCTCACAGCCTCTCTCTCTCATAGCCGCACTCAGCACTCTACTCTTTCGTCCTTCCTTTTGCTATCTCTCTCTCTCTCTCTCTCTCTCACTCACAGGCACAAACACATAGATCGCATATAACTTCTCTTTCTTTCTTCACAGAAGCACATCATGACACCGATCATTCTCATTTTCGATCCATCCCAAAGAAGAGGGCAACCGCTGTACAAGAGATCATCGAGCTACTCCAATCAAGTCATTTTCTTATATGTGCAGCCACCGGTGCCTAAATTTGCGATTAGTGACGCTGCTTCGTCTACCAATGATGCCTTAATCACCTGTCCTTGACGCCATCCTCTCCCCGTCGCCGGTGCATGCATCATCTTGTTTTCTATATCTTCGTTGTCAACCGATCATGATTGCATCCCTTCTTGTATCTTCTGTAATACTGTTTGTTTTGGTTCATTATTGCTTGAATTGAAAGATTTGAAGATTTTTTTTTTGCAAATTTTAGGGATTTGGTTGGAAGTTTAACATGGACACGAGCCGAGTTTCCGAACTTAAGTTCGGCTCGTATTGTTCAACGAGTTGAATGAGTCGAGCCCAAACTTTACAGTCACGAACTTGAGCCATGCTCGAACATCAATATTTTAGTTCTTAACTAACTCAAGCCGAGCTCGAACACACTAAAATTTAAACGAACCGAGCTCGAACACCCCTATCTTCGGCTCGAACTCAGTTAGTATACAGCCCTACTTCCAAGTATGCGAAGTGAGAGATAGTGAGGGTGGAGTAAGGGCAGAGAGTAAGCCTCTCCAGGCAGACCGCGAGGGCTGGCAGTGCTGCACAAACAAGGCGAAGACGAGTAGGGCTGACGACCGACAATTCAAACTAGGGTCAGCATCAGGGGTGCGAATGTTAGGGGTCTAAATGTGTTTCTCTCTCTAGAATTCCAGAGAGAATGGGTTTTAGAGAGAGAAAGTAAAAATGTCAAATGAGAGAGTTCTCCTGAAAATAAAATCCATGGTCCCCTATTTATAGGGAAAAGTGTGCCAGTGTCATCAATGTGTCATCAGCTGACACGTATCACCGTTGGGAGTGACATGTCACTAGGGGGTCCACAAATATCCGTTCTCTGTAGGACTGTCGGTTCCCAAATTGGCACTGCCTTGCCCCACACAGCATCTCTCTACCTATCTGAGAAGACTGAAGACACCGTGACGGTATGATCAGAGTAAGCCCGGAGTGACCCGGGGGTCATCTTGCTTGGGGGCACCGATGATCACCGGTAACATGAGTGGACATGGTCGCAACTCAGTGCCCAGTGTCATGCAAGTCACCCCAGGAGGCGATATCTTTGTGGTAACAAACCTATCCCGCTACGAAGGGTCCTCATTTTGGAACACCATGAACGAAGCCCCCCAGAATAAAGACGGCGATGGCTTCTGTGGTAGTGAGCCCATCCCGCTGCGAGGGGTCCTCATGCCGGAGCACTACGAGCGGAGCACCCCGGAATAAAGGCGGCGATAGCTTTGTGGTAACGAGTCTATCCCGTTACGAAGGTCCTCATGCCGAGCACTACGAGCAGAGCCCCCGGAATGAAGGTGGCGAAGGCTTCTGTGGTAGCGAGCCCATCCTGCTGCGAAGGGTTCTCATGCCGGAGCACTATGAGCAGAGCCCCTTAGAATGCTACACACTCCGGAGAGTGGGTCAGAGCATGTTTCACGTCCACGATGGGGGTGCATGGTGTGGTGAATGAAAGTGGTGCCTGGGGGCTTGTAATATAACTAGATCTGATGCACTCTTACAGTATAATGCTGCTAAAGCACGCCTGATCGATTATTTCGATAATTTTGACGATAAAGTTAGTCTTACTTCTGATATTTGACAATCTCTGTTTACTTTTGTTAGTTATACTTATGTGACGGCCCATTGAGTTATGCACAAGAGAATCATCGCTTTCGAGCTCTTTTCTTTTCCGCATGATGGAATGAACGTTGCTACTATTATATTAAAAGCATGTACCACGTTTAAATTAAAGGATAAGATTATGAGTATTAGTTTTGATAATGCTTCTAACAATACAACTGTTGTTGATGCTTTAGAGGAGAGCCTCAAACCTGTACTTTCTGGTAAATTATTTCATGTTCGTTGTGTTTGTCATATAATTAATTTAATTGTTCAAGATGGTTTAGCTGCTGCAGGAGATATTCTTGTCAAAATGAGGGGTATGACAGCGTATGTTAATAGTTCGGGTTCGAGAACACAACAATTTAAAACGTTGTGTGTTGAATATAATATGCCTCGCAGGAGAGCAGTTACAGATGTGGTCCACAGGTGGAACTCTACATACCATATGCTTTTACACATTCTGGCATACAGAGAAGTCTATACGCATTTTCTACTAACCTTGTTCCCAGCCGGCTTGCCAACTCAAGAGGAATGGCAGATGGCCACATACCTAGCTGAATTTTTGGAGGTATTTTACACGTCTACCAATTTATTGTCTGGTACGTACTATCCCACCTCTCCTCTCGCTGTAATAGAAATTCTCAAGATGGCTACAATGTTAACAAAATGGAGATATATAGGACCCTTTCAGGAAATAGTAAAAGTGATGGATAAAAAGTTTAATAAATATTGGAGTGAACTGCCTGTTGTTTTTGCTGTGGCTACTTGTTTAGATCCTAGGTTAAAGTTGCATGGCGTGAACGTCTCGATACAAGAGATATCGAGATTAATGTGCTACTCAGTAGCGGACACAACCGAACTCACAGCGAAAGTGAGCAAGACATTTGAGGAACTGTTCAACCTCTATCGTAATTCTGCTGACGTGCGCGGGCGAGCTTCATCATCGACTGCTGAGAGGTATTATGCGCCATACCTTAAGGGCTTTGAACATCTAGTAGCAAGACAACTACCAGGTGAAGGTACTTCTAATTCGGCAGGTTCGTCTACTTTTTTCTCTTTTAATGAGATTGGTGTATATTCAAATACTGATCATTATTTTGATTTATCAATGCAAGAACATGTTAATTTTAATTTGTTAAATTTTTGGAAACAAAATCAAAACATGTATAAAACTTTATCCCAAATTGCACGGGATGTACTGCCAGTGCAAGCCTCCACGGTTGCTTCAGAGTTGGCATTTTCAGCAAGCGGGAGGGTTTTGGATGACAGGAGGAGTCGTCTTAACCCCGAGTCGCTCGAGCTATGTGTATGTTGGAAGGATTATCTTGATGCGAAATACCACGAGCAAGATAAACCGATTGATGATAGGAAGAGCAGTGACTCGGATATTGAAGTACTTCCGGATGATTAGGTAATTTCTTTTTATTTTCCTTCTCTTAAGTTTTAAGAATAAAATTTTTCACAAAATATAATTTTTTTTCAAACACACACACATATATATAATAAGTTTTTACAAGCAAGATAAATAGTTTTCTGTATATATAAAAAATTAGATAACTTCGCATGTTTGTTTACAAGTAGCCAGTCCCAAGCCCTAATAAAAGGAGGAGGGCCTATGAACACATTTATCTTCAATTTAACTCTATATTGGTCATTAATAATTTACATACATTCATAAATTCTAGCCTCACTTACTTCTTATTTTTTAACAAACACAATATATTAATATCATAGGTTCTTTTATACTCACTCATAACCATCCTATATACATATGTGAGTCATATATATATAGAATAAAATTTTGTATATGAGACCAAGTAGAGAGAAAAACTGTTAGTCAAAATCTATACTTATTACTTAAGATCGTCTGGGGAATTAATAACTATACTCCAAATTTAAATTCTTGTAAATTTCAACTAGTTTTTAGTGGTACATTATAATAACAAAAATTCAACTTTAGTGAAAAAAGTAAAGCTTAATAGAATAAATTTCAAATAAACTGATTAGGATTTCAAAATTATATGCTAAAACTTTATACAAAATTAAACTAATAGTATAAATTTGAAATAAACTGATTAGAATTGAAACTTTCAAAAACTGTTACTTACAAATTATAATGTTGTGGGCCAAAAAAGGCTTGCCAATATTTCAATCTCAACCAATTAATTTGATGTATTCTTGTTGGTCATCGACGCAAATAAATAACAAGGAGTTGGGAACCAATAAAGAAGGAAAAAAAATTTGGGCCCGGGCCCAGCCCAAGCCTGACCCTAAATATTGGGCCTAGGGCTAGGGCTTGGACTGGGCCCATATATCCATATTTCAGGCCCGGCCCTGGCCTGTTTTCGCTGGAGGCCCGTTGGGCTTGGGCTGGCCCGGCCCAAGCCCGACCCATTGACACCTCTAATGGCATGGGCGTGACTTGGCCGTGGCATACTAGAAAGCACACTTTAATATCGTCTTTACATGTTGGAATAGCGTTGTTGTGTAAGGTCTCTGTCATAATCGTATTATTTTTTTTCTTATAATCCTCACTAAAACTTTTGTAATAGCTTTTGAATGAAAGTATCAAATTCCACAATTACTATAATGACTCATCAGAAGTCTTTCTTGGCCAGCGGCGAATGCCTAGTGCAATTACTATCAGTACAATAAAAACGATTAATAATACGTTTTCTAAGTTCTTATAAAATCATTTGAGCACGTTATACAACAACCAGTGGTTGACTATTTTAGTATGCAACATTATTCTCTTATAAGTATAGTAACAATTTGCCAATAATTGGCGATATCACGAATTAGCATTGACAAATTGATGAAAATGATTTTATTGCGATTAAACTGGCGAATAACTCGTGGATTCAATGATTTATCACGATATTTCTAATCTTCTTATTTCTTGACAAATGGTAGCAAGTGGGAACAATATGGCTGGTGTTTGAACCAAGTGAGTTGGAAAGCAAGCACAATCATGCACCATCAAGCCAGAATACAAATCTTGTCCAGTTTTATGCAAGAATAAGTACATAATCGGCCAATGTAAGAGGATTATACAGCATATAGCAACTACCATTCTCTCTCTTTTTTTTTACCCATTACTTAAAAGAACAAAAAAATTACTCAGTATAATATAGTTGTTATTTTGATAATACATACAAAGTTTACAAATTTCATATACTCAGAACTTTTGTAACGTAGACAATTCAAATTACTTTCGATTCACAGTACAATCTTTGTATTCCTCCAAATTATTTTCGATTAACCGACAAAGTTCTCTGAATAATTCTCAAATTTTGAATTATCGGTAATGCCCAGTAAATTTTTTTTTCCCCTTACACCGAATTTGTCGCTGCACTTATAACAGGCACCCGGATGTTTATGTCGAGGGTCTCACATGAAAAGTTTTGGCCCAATATGGGCACAAACATCTTAATCATGGGCTTCTGGGGATGGATCAAGACAAGACACCGAATTTTGATCGTAATGAAGCCATTCTATGGTTCCCCTAGGACTTCGGCCACCTATTTTGGTCGAAAGGCATGACGTTGATGTGCACTCGATGTAGCCCAAGCACTACTAAGCACGCACTACATTGCCCATATATAGTACAAAATTGTACAATATTGGCAATTCATGTTCTTCAAACTTCACCGAAAACGATCGTTTAGCAACGTATAATGTGGTGTGATGTACATTGCTCGATTATGGTGGCTTATGGCCTTATCCATGCATCACGGACGGGCTACAAGACATATGCTAGCTTGAATTATCTAAGTGAAAGCAACACGAATCGAGACTCTTTCTTCCTTTCTAGAATAAAGCTTTAGGGCTAACTGCACCAACTCTAATAGGATTATCAAGTACCCTATTGGAATAAGACGCTTAGGACCGTCTCCATAAAGGGCTGGCCCTTGAGTAGGGGTATAACTTGTGCTGGGTAACCCGTGAACAATCCGTGCTAACCCGTAGAAATATAGATATGAATTTAGTATTATAGTGACCGTAGTGGACACGAGAATAAAATTTTAACCCCGTAAAAAATATAAGCTGGGCATGGCCAAAGGTTTTTCGAAACTCGCTCAACTCGTGAAAAACCCAAGCCGTTGAACTTTTATATTATACTAGTTGGGTGCACACGCGTTGCACGTGTATATCAACATTCTTCTTAACACTAAAACTATTCTTTATTTTAATAATTGTGGGTATCACTTATTCTTATAATTGTGGGTACCGGTTTTTAAACCTAGACATCACTGTCATTCTCAAAACCAAATTCAAAAGCAATAAGTCTGTTATTTATAATCCAAACAATATTTTTTGCACTTCATTGATTTTATTCCTCCTCATCTTTGAAGTGATTGTATCTTTTACTATCGGTCTCCAATAGGCACGTTTATCTCATTTATCATCCATCTTATTAGTAGTTATTATTAGTGAAAGTGAGTCCATCTTGTGAATAACATTACCATTTAAAGCGTTTGCATTTGATCACATCAAAGCCTTCTTTGGCATATAAAGCATTCTCTGTCTCTTGGAATAACAAAAGAATCTCAAGATATTTCTTGCTCGAAGGAGTTGATAAAAAATTTCAACTGAAGCAATGCTCTGAAACAGAAAAATAAGCTTAATAGTTCATTGCTTCGTGTTGGCTGAAAATATTTAACTATACATGCTATTCCTCCCCGGCAAGTGATCGCAAGTAAGAAAAGTACAAATAAAGCGATGTCAGGGCAACCAACAATAGAAACTCTGTGATATCCTACTGTAACAATTGACATTACATCCATCAGTATAGGAGTTCTCTGCAACGTAATGCTTAAAATTATCCAAAGCTCCATCTAGCAACAGGTACCAAGGAAGGAGCATAGTCATCTAAGATAGACTTCTCAATCAATATATATAGTTGCATTAATGAAACGGAAAGAGTGCGGTACATAAAATTATGTCTTGCTCTCATCACGGGTCTAAATCAGTTTCTGCCGGAGCCAATTTTTTTGTTTTAGTTTTAAGCTTTTTTCTGCTCGACATTGCATGCAAATTTCGAAATCCACTCCTGAAACTTTCAAAGAAAGAGGAAGTGCATTAGACTATTGTCATTTTTCTCTCAAAGCACGAACACTTATTTTTATTAATTTTTATTGTTTTCGCCAGTATCTCCATAATACATTACTGGGCAAAAGTTCAAATTTAAGGGAAAGTGTCCTAACAACAACACATGTACATTCTCTCCATTTTTCATTTTCAATTACCTTTTCTACCTTCTCATTAACATAAATATACTTCAAAGAAAGGCAAAAAAACAATTCAGCATTTTTTTTGCGCAAAGATAATCATTTTGTTTTTGTTTACCAACTATTTGAGACGTCGAAAGAAAGTCCCAGGACCTCCACAACATTCTGAACATTTTTGCATATTCCTAATATGTCATTATATAAAATGATATATCGTTCTATTCTATGGCTAAGATGTGTACCTGATAGTATATCTTTTGACTGATGTTATCAACCTCTCTGAAACAAAGAATCTTCAGGACAAAGAGACACACATGGCATGACCATATAAAAGGGTAGCAGCAATTGTAAAACAACTCTTAGAAAATGAATCTCTGTAGTGCTTGTGAATGTGTATCACTTTGAATGATTTTGTGCACCAGGCCCACTTCGTTCGTAAAAAGACGTGTTGTCACTGATGGTAATTGTTAGCATTGGTATGTTGTCTACGGTGGTGTTCTCCTAATGAAACCTTATTGTCTCAAATCGCAAGCCTCATTATACCAACTTACTTCGCAATCTTTTCATTACTCTAAAGCATTCAGTGTGCTCTAAACAACCTCTCAAAGATAGGACGCAAGTTTATCATCAACTACCCAATTCTTGAATCCTTCGTTGCCTCTTCCCAGAGGAGTTTCAGTGGAGACTCCTTGGTACCTCATTATCACATCCTACTATCCAACGTCTTATCCTCAGCAATGTTCTGGAGAAGTTCTAAAAAGCGAACATAGGATCGAAACCAAGTTCATGAAGGTGGTGCCTTGTTCCACTTGATCTAGAGAAATCTTAAGATTATATTTCGTAAAAATACCCTATTACCATCATCTTATCCTATTATCCAATGGCATATCCTAAGTAATGTTTTGGAGAACTTCTAAAAAGCAAACATAGGATCAAAACCAAGTTCATGAGGGTTGTGCCTTACTCCACTTAATTAAGGGAATCCTAGGGTTAGATTTCTTAAGCATTCCACCTTGCAGATATTGTAGTCGGAAATGGTGCATCTCATGAAATATCTTCGTACGATGCTTTTACATATACTGCATGAATCAATTTAATTTTCTATTGACTTATTAAGTTCTTCACCTGCCCGTCACAATATGAAGTTTTAGCGGCTATTTTATGGGACAGAAAAATATTTAAGGACCCAAAAAATGTTTCTTTGGCTCACTCAAGTATGGTTAACATTCTGTCACTAAAGATGATTGTTAGCATCACTGAGTTATTTAAGGCCATGTCCTTCCAATAAAACCTTATTGTTAATAGATTTGTCACTAAAGGTAATTGTTAGCATAAGTATGTTGTCTATAGACGTGTTCTTCCAATGAAACCTTACTGTCTGAAATCGCAAGCCTCTTTGTACCGAATTGCTTCGCACTCTTTTCATTACTCTAGAGCACTTCAACGCTGCCTCAGTTTCAGTGTGCTCTAAACAGCCCCTGAAAGGTACGAGGCAAGTTTATCATTAACTCAAGTAAAATGAAGAAGCAAATTGGAAGTTTAAGTAATGAGCTCTAGGGCAGCTCTTTTTGGTGCTTACAACCATTTCTTAAATGAGTAGTGTACCATATTTCTGGTAAAGTACTCAGTGTATCAAATTTGTTATCCACCATCTTACTAAGTCTGCTTCAGTGTGCTCTAAACAAGCTCTCGGAGACAGGACACAATTTTATAATCAACTCCAATAAAATGAAAAAGCAAACAGAAAATTTCAATAATTAGATCTACAATAGTCTTTTTCAGTGCTCCAACCATTTCTTTAATGTAGTCAGTTTACCATATTTCTGGATAAAGTATCCAGTGTATCATATTTCTTGTCTACTATCTTACTGCATTGGCTGTTATTTCTATGTTCCGAATGTTGAACTAAAATTATCGATGGGAAGGAAAAAACCAAATACAATTAATTCAAAACAATAAAAAAACTAAATTAAAACCAAACAACGTCAATTTACAACTATGAAGAAGATAGAGGAATCCATCGAGAACTATAAGAAGCTGAATTAAATTAAATCCTAAAACTTGCATGAAACGGCAGAAACAAACAAAGGAGATAGATAGGAGGAAAATTCAGGAAAAAATAACCTCTTTCCGGTTATGTTTCCAACAGATTGTTGATAAAGAGGCAAATTGCACGCATGAAATATTAGTACGTTTGTTGTTCTTCGCACTTCCAAATGCCACCATACTAAAATTATTGATGGCAAGCAAAACATCAAACACAATAAATTGAAAACAATCAAAAAATCTAAATTATAATCAAACAACGTCAATTTACAAGTACCAAGGAGACAGAGGATCCATTGAAAGACATGACACAAGTTTATATTCAACTCCAGTAGAGTAAAAAAGCAATCAAAAAATTTCAATAATTAGATATACAATAGACTTTTTTGGTGCTTATAACCATTTCTTTAATGTAGTCAGTTTACCATATTTCTGGGTAAAGTAGGGATGGCAATGGGGCGGGTCGGATGCGGATCTTATAAGATCCGTATCCGCCCCGGTAGCCCTATACACGGCTCCGACTCCGCCCCGCCCCGGCGCCGGGTCAAGGGATGGGAATACCATCCCCGATCCGTTGAAATATAAAAAAATCCGACTCCGCCCCGACCTATTTTCAGATTGTGAAAAGATGAACAAAATTTCCACACTGTAAAACTAGACCATGTACAACAATAATTCAAACTGTAAAACTAAACCATATACAAAAACCCAAAATCCGTCTCTTGTGCCGAACTTTGGTTAGATCTAAAGACTTTGCCTGCAAAATTTGTCTCTTGTGAGACCTTAGAAAAGCACGTTTATATGTAAGGCTAAGACAAAAACTTTGTAGGACAAAACTTTGCCAACTTCCAAAGAGCCATCGGCAAGATTTGTTTTTGTGCCAAACATGAGATCTGAAGATTGAGGTCACTTCTTAAACTTCTTGCTTGGATCTGATGATTGACGGTGCTTGGATTTGAAGATTGACGTCGAGTCCGTGACACCTCATACACTTCCCGCTTGCATCTATTCACGATCTCGCAACATGGGGAATGAAACAATCCTTTCCTAAATGGAAGAGGATATGGACGGTGGCTGTGATTCGGCGGATGGTGGAAATTGTGAGCTTAGAGACGGTGGTCTGTGGAGGGGGAGAGAATAGGTGAAAAGTGAGGGCGGCACAACAGGATAGAAGAAGAGAAAATGAGGCTAGGGTTTTGTCCACCATTTATATTATTGGAAATGGACGGCTAAGATTGCATAAAGTGATTTCTATCTAGGGTCAAGATTAAAAGTATCATATAATATATGCGGGGCGGGTGCGGGGCGGTTAAACTAATTACCAAACCCGACCCGCACCCGGAGCGGGTTTAGAATTTTATTACCATACCCGCTCCATGACCCGGTCAAAGTCAATCCGCTCCTATAGGAGAGGGGCGGGTCGGATATCCGGCGAGTGCGGATCAAATTGCCATCCCTAGGGTAAAGTATTCAGTGTATCATATTTACCATCTTACTATGTTTGTTGTTCTTTCTAAGTTCCGAATGCCGAAATAATATTTTTTTGATGGTAAGGAAAAAACTAAACACAATAAAGTAAAAATAATCAAAAAACTAAATTATAACAAAATAACACAAATTTACAACTATCAAGGAGATAGAGAAATTCATCCTAGAACTATCAGAAGCTGAATGAAATTAAATAATATAAGTTACGTGCAACAACAAGAACAAACAAAGAAGATAGTAGGGAGGAAAATTCAAGAAAAATTAACCTCTATCCGGTTATGCTTCCAATAGATTATCGCTAAAGAGGCTAATTCCATGCATGAAATCTTACTATGTTTGCTATTTGTTCTCACTTCCGAATGCCGTCGAACTTTATTGACGGTAAGGAAAGCACCAAACACAACAAATTGACAAAAATAAAAAAACTAAACAACATCAATTTACAACTATCAAGGAGACAGAAAAATCCATTGAAAACAATCAGAAGCTAAATTAAATTATATCCTATAAGTTAGGTGCAACGGCAAAAACATACAAAGGATAGAGTAGAGAGGAAAAACTAACCTCTATCTGGTTATGCTTCCAATTGATTGTCGCTAAAGACGTGGATTGTACGCACAAAAGGAGTGAATAGAACATTATATAGTGAGAAATCTGTGTGAATTGGATGGAATAAGTCGTTTGACAGAGGGAATTTGAAGGGGAAGGGTTTTTGAGAATTCGTTTGAGAGAGGGAATTTGAAGGGGAAGGGTTTTTGAGAATTAATAATTGGTCGGTAGAAAGTCATCGTGAAGAATTATAGCCATTGAATGTAGGGAGATGTATGAAACAATTTCTACATAAAATGATGGGATGAACCGAAGTGAAATGGATGAACTGAAGAGGAAGGGTGTGAGAAGAGTCGATGAAGAATTTAGAAATTGGGTTATTAGGACATTGATGGTATAATTTGCTTAAAAGTTAAATAAAAAAAAGCATGACTAATTATTAGACTTGTACGGTAATTGATATGCGTTAAAATTAAGTAAACAAAAACTAATATGAAACCAATGGATAGCCGATGTCCAGCCCGTGCCTACCAAACTTTTATGGACTGAACGTGGACAGATATTATTCGGCCCGTAGATGGGCTAGGCTGAGAAAGGACACGAGTTTTTGTGAGTGGGCTGAACATGATCCGACCTTTGGATCCATCCAGCAGCTCAAGTTGTAGCCTTACCCTTGAGCAAAGGATTGAACGCGAATCATGAACACGCGCTTTTTCAGTTCGACTCTTCAGACCATAACTAATTGCATAATGTAGAAGTGCGTTCAATCACATCACTCTAGCAGCTAAAACAAATAGAAGCTCCCAAAGCTATGAATCTTATGTGATATACTTCAATATATATGTAGCAACAAATCAATCTCATCTGTGAATGTCTATGACACTATGTGTACAAACCTACCACTAAATAATGCAAGCAAACCTTTAGTGACCATTTTACAAAACCAGCAAAACCAATCCGAGGGCCAAAGCGAGCCCTTTGCCCCACAACAAAGGACCAACAAAGTAAGCCCCGCTGGTATCCCTCTCTTGCACAGTAACCGACGTCGTTCCGTTATAATTAGGATTCGAGCCGTACAGGCTCTGGATGCCCTGCACGTCATCACTCGTCAGCTCAACCTTCCTCGAACCCGACGTAATCGTCGGAAACATGATGGCATCCTCGATCGACGAGTGACCCAGCCCCAGCAAATGCCCGATCTCGTGCACCGCCACCGACTCCAAGTCCACCGCCGACGGCACCGTGGGCGCGAGGATCCCGCCGTTGATCACCCAGTTCTCGTCTCCGTCGAGGTGGAGCCGGCCGCTCGGCGGCGAGAACGCGTGCGCCAGGGTTCCGAGAACTCCGTCGAACGGCTCGCCGTCGCCGTGGTCGCCCGTGAAGAATCCGATCTTAATGTCGGCGCTGATGAATGAACTCGTTTCCGTGAAAGTCAACGTCGTGACCTCGGACCACCGCTCAAAAGCGTGCGAGAACACGGTCTTCACCTCGTCGGAGAGCTGATTCTCCGGCACAAAAGCGTAGGTCAGGTCCGATTTACTCGACGACCAACGCGGCGTGCCGGGGAAGAAAGAATAATGGGAGACCGTGTGGAGGTGGACCGACGCAGCCTTGCCGGAATTCATGGTGGAGCTGCCGTTGACCACGTCGGCGACCCCGCACCTCGGCCGGATGAGCTGCTTCAGCGTCGGGTCGTCCAGCTCGCCGGTGGCATTCAAGTTAAAGTTGGTCTGGTAGGTCTTCAGCGCCGCTTCAAGCGCGTCGTCGAAGTCGTCGGTGAAGTTGGCGCCGGTGATGCCCTTCATGTAGCCGAAGTGATTGAAATACTGCTTCAGTCTCGACAACCCATCCTTGTTCTCGCCGGCGCGGCAGCCGCGGAACTTCTCGAAGCGCTGCCACGCGCCGGCGGAGATGTTTGGGATCAAAGAAGGCGGAATCGATGACACATTCGGGAAGAAATGTGGGAAAGCGGAGATGGACGGCGCCAAAAGGAAGACGGAAAGCAAAGCAAAAACTAGGTGGGAGTTCATCTTTCCTGCAAGGAACTGGAAATGGGTATGGAAGATTTGGGGTCTGAAAGTTGGTTATAAGAGACTAGAAGAGATGGGTGTGAAAGGGAAGAGGGCAGCCATTATTGGGGGACGGGCATAGTACTTGCCGAATTTAATTAGTAATTTTGGTCTGCGAGGGAGTTGATGTTGATAATCTGATGGTTAACGCGGTGGAGGTCTTGATCGAGCGAAGCCGTGTTGACAAGTCTGCGTGAAAGTTTCTTGTGTGTTGATTAAGGGTGTTTAATTATGGGAGTATTTTGATTAAGTACGGAGACTGTACCACTTCGCATCAATGGAAGTTACCTGGAAGAGTCTGTTATAGCGACGTTTTGGGATGGTCAGAATAGGTACTTGATCTGTTTCTGGAAAAAGGAAGCCTTTGCCACACACGTGGAAGAAAACTTTGCACAAGTCTACCTTAGTGATCTTTCTTCGATTTGATTTGACTTGATCAGGATCGTATCAGTAATAAGAGTTTTTACAGAAATTTTTATATAGTAGTATAAGATTTTTTTATTTTTTATTTATAAATGAGAGAATTGCATAAATAATAATAAGCGTTTACAGATATTGTCATTACAGCGGCACTAAAGTAGTTATGACACTAGATGTCACGAGGCATACATAAACAGATACAAAGGGAAACAACAAAAGATACAAGTGACACCAAAATAGAAAGATTTTGCAAAAGTGAGGGAACACAAAATATGATGTAGAGAGAGAGATCTCATTGCAGCACTGTCTCATGCACCCAGTCTTGATATACGGAAATACGGGCATGACACGCAAAAGCTGCTAAAGATCTGGCCTCTTTTAGATGCAAATCTGTAGTCCTGTCAATGCTACAGTAGTGAAGATCAGCTATAATATAACAGGTGTCATATAGAATTGGTGCCACTTGAGCTGGGATATCTTCAGTATCCGTCATCTGAGATAGGAGAAGCTTGGAATTAGTAAGAAGTTTAACATGAAATAAATTCTTATTCTTCACCCATTTTATCACAGTTAGAATTCCCCTAACTAGTGCTGCTGTTTGATCAGAAGCTGGAGTGGAGATTACAGCAGATCCACATCGCTTATGGAGATGATTTAGGCATGAAATTCCTATCCCTACTTTCAAGAGTTTTTTTATTAAAGCAGATAGCCATGTACAGAAGGATAAGAGTTTTTTGTCGGCAGGTGCATGATATGTCACTGTTTTGTAAAGCAAAGGGAATTGGAAGCTTCTGAAAGATAGGTTGAGCCGTTACTGCGTTGAAGGGTGTGATTTGGTTGTAGGCTCTAGTGATTGTTCGATGAAGATCTTGTATGCTTCGAGTAATTGCAGAGGGTTTGAACTCAGTTTGGCAGAATATAAGATGATTGCGGTGCGTCCAGATACCCCATGGGGTTGTAATGATAGACTGAGTGATGTTCATATATGAGCTTTTATGGAAAGTGTGTTCAAGCCATGCTATGAGCCTTTCCCGAAAAGGGATCCAGACTGAATCAGATCTGATACCTGCGGGTCCTCCAAACCATATAGGACGAACCTTTGGGCACCGGCTCATTGAGACATATAGGGCAAGAATTTGACGGGGTAATATTAAAGCGATGGAGAGTTGACTGAAGAGGTAACCGATCCCATAAGATTTGCCAAACAAGGAACTTCATTTTGTGAGGTACTGGGAGAGACCGACAGCCTTCCAAAATTTCGTTTCCGGAGAAGGGAGAGTGGATAGGTGGCCCATACTGCATAAGTGATTTGTTTTTTGCCTAAAGATCAGAGAATATGCTGATTTGACTGAGTAAGATCCCGAAGATGTGTGGTTCCATAGCTGCTGATCTTCCAGATGATGCTGAGAGATATGTATAGCAGAGATTTTGTGTACAAGTTCAGGGCAGAACAATTGGTCGAGAAGGTTCCCATCCCACTCACCATTTTTTATGAGGTTGTTGACAGTGCCCGTAGAAAGAGAGGAATCGGAACCTAGGTAGGTAGGTCGGATATCACAATTAGGAATCCAATTGTCCTGCCAAATTGATATTTGTGAACCTGTACCTACTTGCCAACGTAAACCACTTTGAAGGACTTTTCGGCCAGCTACAATGCTTCGCCATCCCCACGTGAAATTACCTTTGTCAGGGTTGGATAAGAAATTTGTTATAGTACAGTACTTTCCTAGCATTACTCGAGCAAGAAGACTATCAGAGTCCGTCCAAATTCTCCAACTAGTTTTGGATAGGAGAGCTAGGTTAAAGAGATTGGTGTCTTTAAAATCAAGACCCCCTTGAGCCTTAAGAGCGCACACAGTGTGCCAATTAAGCCAATGAACTCCTTTCTTATTTTCATCTCCCGACCACCAAAATCGACCCATGATCGCATTGATTGCTGCACAAACATATTTAGGGAAGAGAGATACCTGCACATGATATACGAGAAGTGAAGATAAAACAGAGTTAATGAGGGTTGCTCGTCCTGCTTTGTTAAGTAAACAGCCTTTCCAACCTGCACAGCGGCTTTGAATCTTCCCGATGAGCTCTTTGAAGAACATTTTTCGATTGCTGACAATGTCTAAAGTGCTTCCAAGATATTTGCCAAAGGAATTGAACGTTGGGAGGCCCAAAATCTGAGCGAAAAAAGATGCCTCCTCACTTGATGCATTAGCGCTAAGAGTAAGCGAGGATTTACTAAGGTTGATTTGCTGCCCCGATTCTTTACAATATCACTGAAGGATGAAATTGAGATGCTGACAGGAGGTAAGAGTGAATTTTGTAAATAACATAGCGTCATCTGCGAAAAAAAGATGATTTATCAGTGGGCTGCGAATGCCGGCTTTGAGCCCTGAAATTAGGCCAGATCCTTGAGCCTTTGTTAGAGATGCAGATAAAACCTCGGCACACGGGATGAATAAATATGGCAAAAGAGGGTCGCCTTGTCTCAGTCCACATGAGGGTTGGAATCTCTGGGATGGTGAACCATTGAGTAAAATCTCGTAGGTGACACTAGTGACACAAACCATGATCAATCGAATAAACTGGGATGGGAATTTTAGTTGATGTAGAACGGCTTCCAAAAAATTCCAATTCACCCGATCAAAAGCCTTACTCATGTCCATTTTTATGGCTCTGAGAATTTGCTTATTGCTTTTGGAGGTCCTAATTTTGTTGGTGAGCTCTTAAGCAATAAAAATATTGTCACAAATGTGTCTTCCCCTTACGAAGGTGTTCTGCTGATCAGAGACGAGATGAGCAAGAAAAGGTTTGATGCGGTTTGCAAGGGTTTTTGCAATAACTTTATAAATGGTGTTACAAAGAGAGATTGGCCGAAAGTCACTCGGAGTTAAGGGGTCGCACATTTGGGAATGAGCACAATGTAGGATTTGTTGATGACCTGAAGTAAGTGTCCAGAAAGAAGAAAGGACAGAACCGCAGAGGTAATCGGTCTATCAAGAAATTACCAACACTCTTGATAAACAATTGCTGGAATTCCATCAGGTCCAGGGGCTTTAACGGGCTTGATTTCAAAGAGGGCTTGCTTAATCTCAAGGCTAGTGAAGGGTCTATCTAGGAGATTTATCTGGTGGGGAGAAGGGTTGCTGATAAATCGAGCACCCCTGGAAAGTCAGGGTTATTTGGATCGAAAATAGGAGAAGGATTAAAAATCTTCTTGAAATGAGAGAGAAGGCATTCAGAAATTGCTTCATGATCATGAAAGGTATTGCCCATCTCATTCGAGAGGGAAGAGATTTTATTATGCTTACGTCGAATAATGGTTGACGTGTGAAAGAAGCGAGTATTCTTGTCCCCAAGTTGAAGCCAACGGAAAGAAGATTTCTGAGCCCAAAAAATTTCTTCGCAGTCAAGCAACCAGTCTAAAGTGCCTCTGAGGGTTTGTTCCATCATTTGTGCATCTGGATGGGGTAGCTGACTTTGAAAATGGAGAAGCTTACCTTTTGCTTCCTCAATTTGAATCCACAGGTTTCCAAAACTTTGTTTGTTCCATTCTTTTAGAAGATGCATCATTCGACGTCCCCAAAAGGAAAGTTTGTAAAGTGGTGAGCCATCACAGGCCGTTGACCAGGCGTCATGAATAATCTGTTTGCAATGCGGGTGTTTAAGCCACATGGCTTCAAAGTGTTGTGGGTGGAAGAGGAATTTTTGAGGTGGTGAGGTATCGAGCAAAAGCGGTGCGTGGTCCGAGGATTGAATACCAAGGTTTTTGAGAAGTGCATTCGGGAATAATGATAACCAAGGGCCTTGAGCAACACAACGGTCCAATCTTTCATACGTGCAAGCTGTACCTTCTCTATTATTCGTCCAAGTAAAGGGAGGGCCCACCCAATTAATATCCGTCAAGTTGTTCAGATTTAGGAAATCTGAGAGAAGATTGTGTCCAGGGATACAGGCGAAATTTGCGCCAGATTTGTCTAAATACGTTAAAACCTGATTGAAGTCCCCAATGAGCATTAAAGGAGTATCTACTGATGAGAGAATATCAGAAAGACGCTGCCAAGTGCGCTTCCGTTTGGATAGGTTGGGATGCCCATAAATAAATCCGGCAGTCCAAAAAACCCCCGATGGGTTGGTAAAGGTAACGAGAATGAGGTTCTTATCCTGATATACCAAAGAGCCAGTAATTTCCTTGGTCCAGCCAATCCAAAGGCCTCCTTTTGTTCCCAAAACTCCAGAAGGGTCAATCCCATTTACATTAGTGAATCCCAACTTTCGAAATTTTGTAGATATAGATGAGACCTTTAGCTTTGTTTCTTGCAGAAAATGCATTGCGGCCTATTGGCACGGGTCAATTGGTGCAAGTGCACAACTGTAACCTAGATATCACCTTATGTGACATGCCGCTAATGTTGTACATTGTCGTTAGCTGAACAAGCTGCGGTTATAAGAAAATAGTCATATTATGTTATAATGTTGGCGCAACTACATGATTTTTCTTTTTGTCAAATTGCAGCTTTGAAGGACCATATAAAAAGTATTGGACTAGTGTCGAGGTGCTTACAGATTCCATCGCTCTGTTGTGAACAGAAGAAATCCGAGTTAATATCGATCATAATATGCATGAACTATGTGAGTGATCGCATGTGCACGGTTGAGAAGTGTGATAGCTTGCACTCAGTAATTGTTGAATGCCTGTTGTTTCTCTAACAACAATCATATGTGAAGGTTGTGTTGATCTAAAGCTATTAAACTGATACCCACCGGTTTACTTCTCGCGTCAATTAATTTGACCATTGATAGAAATGCATTTGTTCAAGGAAAATTGTAAGAGAGGTCCATATTTTTTTACTTGAGTCCTATTTACTATGACCCTAAGTAAAAAAGGCTTAGAGTTATTGGACAAATTGGCCGAACTCAAGATAAAATTGTTTTGTCATCTACTTTGGCGATTCATAGGCACAAAACAACCCATTGTTAATAAGTTAAGAGTTTCATAGTGCCACTTGCAATGATCCGCCTAGCATGTTGTTGGGGGAAAAAATGCTATTAAAGTATTCTTTAACACAAAAATTGTATTTAGATGTCGTTAAAATTAATCGACAGTAACAAAAGAGTGTTGCAAAAGCAAGGACAACACCCATATTGCGCGTTTAACGGTAGCAGTGATGCAAGCCCTACTTACAGAAGATTCATGTTTAATGAGGTTTTCGAAGCAAACTATATGGTTTTAGTTGCCAATTTTTCTGCATTGACAATTTTTATTGTTCACCAAGATCACATTTCGAATCTGAAAATTTGGAACAACAAAAAGTGTTGGAGTGTGACCAAAAGTCAGGTCACCACGAAACTGGTCCGAGTACACGACACCAGTGGGTTCCATTGGTGCTCAGCTCAATTGACTTTGCGAACGTGCAAAAATGATGTTAATTTTCAGTTATTGTATATTGAGTATTTGTTTGACTTTGCAAACTTGTCTTCTCGGAAGACAGGTCATGGCACATGTCACTCTGAGATACAAATTTTCTATTCTTTAATACCAAGCTATGACTATTTTTACTAGAGAAAAGAAAAAAAGAAAAAGGAAGCTCTCACTCACGAGTAACACTTTCATAATTCCTTACCTTTGGATAATGAAGGCTAAATATTTTAATGATTTTTAGGTTTTAGAGTTTCAAGGGAAAACTTACCCTTTCACTAAACAAAAATTTTGTGTGACGTCCTCGATAAATAATTTATTTTCTCTTTAAAATCATATTTTTTTTTTCTAAAATCATGCTTTTATGGTATTTGTTAGATTAAATGAATACTAGTTATCTTGGCAAATCCAATGTAAGTGCAAATATGAAGTTAGTAATAAGATGTTTTTATAATATCAAACTTCGCTTTTAATTTTTTTGTTATATTTTCTAAATAAATTTAAATCTTAAAAACCAAACATATCCCAATGGGTTGTTGTTAGCTATTTCAAGTTTTTATTGTGCATCACATTTTAAAATTTTCTGTTGGAAATTAGTATCCAAAACTAAACATAATCTATATGTTAGTGAACTCGCGTAAATAAAACTATAATTAAGGAAAATCATATGCACAATTACCTTCGTAAATTTTGGGGTCGAAAGTTACATTTACCTCATTAGTCTTTAATAACAAACATTGTCCTTACCAAACATAATATCATTAAGGCTTCAATGGATCCTCATTGAGCACCTTAGAGACAAGTTTGATAATACTGGGTTGAGGCGCGGACTAGGTCGCTCTCTTTAAGACGGTTCGCGTCCCTACGGATGTTTCTGGTGCAATAAGTTTTAGCACGCCGTCTCTAGGATACAACAACCCAGCTTAATATTGTTGTTGCTTCTCTTAGTTTGCACCACTAGAGAAGCTGAAACTTCCCACAACACCCTTCTTGCCCAAAAGATACATTACCAGAAATCATAACCCATAATGAAAATACAAGTTCAACACACCACTTAAGGGGAATAAATGTGTTGCTGAAAATAACCCTTTTTGTGTGTGAACATAAGGTCCAAAAAGAGAAACGGGAAGCTGCTTGGACCAAAAAAGAGAGAGAGTTTTTTTGAGTTAAAAGGCTACCAATATATATGGTGCAAGACTACATTCATTACTCTTTTATGATGATATATTATATAGTTATAAAAATAATTTATTTGGATAATAATAACTATAAAACTGTCCAAGCACATCAATGTGGCTAATTGGTCAAACATTAATATTGTAACCCCCACAATAATTGGTTAAAGTAGCCAACATAAATATTTTAACTCCCAAAATAATTATTTGTAAGAAAAACATAGTCATTTTTATTAAAATACTCCAACAATCCCCCACTTATTTTAATAAAAATATGAATATAAACAAAGTATCGCATCTTTGGGCAAAGATAGAATATCATGCATCATGAAAGTGGCTCTGCCTTGAAACCTTCACTTAGCGTTTCAGCAATTTCCGTACTAGAGTCAAAGTGGCTCAACCTTGAAACGATGACTACTTTAGGGCATGTAGAATCGCGTGACGTACATGACATTCCAGGTGTTTTAAACCAAGCTTCTCAAGCCAGCACATTATGGCCTTGTGCTTTATCCCAGCTTTCATGAGTGCTCTAGAGATTAACCCAAATCTCATAGGAAGCGGCCACACTTCCACACTCGGATAGGTGAGTCTATCAAGGATGCTCTCGTAACTAACACATCCCACCCGTATGGGCTATAGAACTCATTAAAAGATTAAAAAAAAATCTCAACCTCCAAAATCGTTACGAGAAACATGTACTTACACCATAGGGAGGGACATTATGTCATAAGACAAGATTAGCACATGTATAAAACCAAGTCACTCTATAATTCGTTGGTCTCCTGCCTAGTTCTTGGGATCTCCAGTCCCTAGGTGGTTGTATCCTTATAGGTGACTTATACAAACTTGGGTTGAAGTCCCATCCCCCTCGATGTACATCAGACCTTTGCCTCTAGCTAGAGTTTCATAATTTATCACATAAATTTTAACAAACGTCTGATTAACAGGTGGTCTACAAATACTTTCTCACACAAAAATAGTGCAAGATCCAACCTGTTCTTTATTCATTCTTAAGGCATCACTTGCCTTGCCTCGCTATATAACTTTTACCAAAGTAAGAATCTCATAGTTTATCGAGGCAATTCTTATATAGTCCCCCGGGACACATTAAGGCCATCAAAATTTCTCACAGATAAGGGCCAATTTCTAAGGCAGCTTCATGCATGCCTCGAATTTCAACTTTTCTTGTATTTAATACAAGATCCGTGGGCTTTCTCAACGGTGACATAATTTTAACAATGAGTAGCTTTACAAATAGGAATCATAAAGACATAAGTAAAACTTTTCCTCCCAAAATTTAAATAACCTTCTTTGTGTATCCTTGATTTTATAAGTATATTCCACATCAAACATATATCTCTCCTATGCCTTCAAAACTCTTCAAGAGTAAAATCAAGGCCTCATTTTTCAAAAGACTTTTATATTTGTTTTTCCTTTTCAAGATGCTACTTCATTGTATCTAATAGATATTTCAAGGCTCAACTCTCAAAATAGAAAGTCACCTTTAAAAAAGAAGACCAGCGTGCTGCTCCACAAAATTTGAAAGTTCTCGGCCTTGAGCTCCATTCATAATAATAAAGTAGTCTTTGCAAGACTCTTTCACCACAGGTGCAATAAATTCTTTCATAATAAAACTTTGCACATACCCCAGCTTATAGCAAAATCTCATGCTTCCAAAGAAAATGCAAACGTTTTACATTTCACTTATCAACTGAGAAGCATGTTAGACCATAGGAAATCCAATCACATAACGGATACCCATTAAGCCAGACAATACCATGTCTTAGTTATCCACTTAAACTTTTAGTACCATCAATTATAGCACACACATGGACTGATATGTTGAAAGCTATTTCAAGCAAATTCAATGTGAATTAATGTTTTTCAATTCACGCGTCTGATCTTATGTATTGCCAAGGAACCACTCCATTTCCCCCTTTTTTTTTTAGTTAAGGTAAGGTTATAACCTGAAGTGTAAGAACATCATGTTGATACATTCATGTAGAAAACTTAAATGGAAAGTCACAAATGCTAAAAATGCAGTGTGCTAGATGCATCTTAAGCCTTCCTTTTACAATCCATCAAACAGTGATGATTATCACTAAGCGCATTCAGCCATGAGCAATGGAGGCACATGATACTACCTTATAAGCATGCATATGAATGAGTTCAATGTCACTCTATTGTTATGCTTTGCTCTTATAGACCGTCCAAGCGGTCCACCAAATGATGGCACTCAACTCATAGCAGGAGCATATGATAGTAATAGACTTTCTTGATTTGCTTTGCCAATCAAGAACTTGTTATCTCAGATGAATGTGAGGCCATTACTTGTTTTTATACCATGAGAGTTCAGGCAAATAATCTGAGATCTATTAAATATACTTATCCACAAAAGCCATATTAATTTTAACATCCACCGATTTCATCTACTTAAATCGGTGCATGAAGCAGTTAATCATGCCTTCTTTAACCGCAAATTTGTTATAATACATTGAAACAAGTCATTGCATTTACGAGTTAGTTAGACACGACTAACGTAAACAATGACTAACTTAATCAATTATTGTACTTAACGTCAATACAAGTACCAAAGAATATAATAGCATCAAGTTGGACAAAAAAAATTCTAAGAAAGTTCTCCACATGCCGTTAGAATATAACCACCTCAACATTTATGTACTAGCTAAATAGCTCTCTTTACAAAGATGCTTTAGTCAATCCAAAAGGTCACAAAATCATTAACAACACCTCAGTTAGGAACTTGAAATCCACTATCAAGTACTTTCAGATTTTATTTTCTACTATCAGCATCTCAACAAATCCTGCAATTTGCCTTTTAGCTAAACTGTCTATTCACCTACAAAAATCTCAAAAAGTTTATGCCTGAAGCTTAAGCAATCAATCCAAAGACCTTTTTAATCAATCCAAAAGGCAACACATCATTTGAAAATAGATTAACTTTTTGCCAAGTCCAAAAAGTACCTTCCACGAGTTCGATAACACTGGAACTATATTTTTCAATATTTTCGTGAAGGCAAACACTTGATTTAAAGTTTCAAAACCCTCAAGAAACTTTATATCAAAACACATTCTAAGAAGACAAAGGCCCTTTTTCTGGCAAAGTATCAACTTTGTAAAAAGATTTGACCACATCGCTTTGAAAAATCTGAAAAGATTATTTGAGGTAATTTAATTTGCTAAACTTTCAGTTCATTTTGGAAGGAGGTCCTCAAAATCATCTCAATGCAAACCACCACAATGCACATCCAAAAAAAATAACTTTAGATCAACTAGAACATAAGTTCAGGTCAAACAAGAGGACACTCAACTATGCAAGATTTCACCTCAACTTAGCATAGAAAAAGTTATGAATAAAAAACTTAGTTCTTTGAGAACAACTTCATGGGTGCATCATAATACCATAAATTTGTTCATCTAAACATATACACACACAGTTGTACCTAACCATGTACAAATGACTACAATACAAAGACTTGTAGCTAAGCCCTCGTGGTATTAAGTTTTTGCATCCTCCCAAGCATATAAATTAACCCCCCCTTTTTTTTTGGTTGATGATTTTGTTGTGGCAATTTAATGCTTCACTAATTTACAATAAGAATCAATGCCCAAGAATCAAAACTACCAGCTTTTAATGCATTTGGAACATAAGTAAGCCTTCAGTTGAGTTGGTTTTTCTAAACGTTCATATTATTTACTATTATCACAATAAAATGCATTGAAGCTGAAGCATGTATCAGGACAACAAATAGTATTATAGCAAAACCTTATGATTATTTTGCGTGCTTTCAAGTTTAAAAGCTACTCAATCCTGGTTGATTCTTCTTCTTTTTTGTCAGATACATTCAACATTCTCAGAGATCTACTCAAAAATTTCAAACTAGGTCAAATATAAAAATGCATGTAAGACTACATTTGGACCTCACATAGACATTTGTGCCACATTATTGAGAGTGAATGTATCTCTATGACATAAGGTATCCATCTAATTTGTATTATGGTTAAAACTAGCGACATGCAATAGAACAAACAGTGGCATTTAGTAACAGTTATGCAATATGAAAAGTTATTATCGCATTATTGAATTCTACTCAAAATATGAAGCAAGGAGCCCGAATGCCTAGAACCCCATTCTTATAACATTCAAGTCAAGCAAATAAAACTATAGCCGATGAACGGATCAAACCCAAAGGCTCCTTGTTCATCCTTCTTAGTTATAAATTACCATCCTTTTCGATGCAATTATGTTACTAGATCACTGTATAGGCATATATCTTTCATTTTACCCATACAAGTCCACTAAAGTATCAATTGCTCTGCCCCCACTATTTACATATTTCATTGCATTCTTTTTATTTACATGCCCAACTATACATGTAAAGTACATAACGTGAACTTACCTCCAAGTGATATGAAAATATCACAGAAAAACTTAGAGTATTTGACTATCCTGACATTTGGGGCTTTTCATGAGCCGCATTCTGTGATCCTTTTTATGACATCCACCATGTGCAGCTTTCACCTCAAGCCCTTTGTTCCATTGTCCTACTCATAAGAAAATATGAACATGTTATTAAAGGAAAGCCGCCTTAAAATTGTTGGAAATTAGTATCCAAAACTAAACATAATCTATATGTTAGTGAACTCGCGTAAATAAAACTATAATTAAGGAAAATCATATGCACAATTACCTTCGTAAATTTTGGGGTTGAAAGTTACATTTACCTCATTGGTCTTCAATAACAAGCATTGTCCTTACCAAACATAATACCATTAAGGCTTCAATAAATCCTCATTGAGCACCTTAGAGACAAGTTTGATAATACTGGGTTGAGGCGCGGATTAAGTCGCTCTCTTTAAGACGGTTTACACCCCTACGGATATTTTCGGTGCAATAGGTTTTAGCACGCCACCTCTAGGATACAACAGCCCAGCTTAATATTGTTGTTGCTTCTCTTAGTTTGCACCACTAGAGAAGCCAAAGCTTCCCACAACAACCTTCTTGCCCAAAAGATACACTACCAGAAATCATAACCCATAATGAAAATACAAGTTCAACACACCACTTAAGGGGGATAAATGTGTTGCTGAAAATAACCCTTTTTGTGTGTGAACATAAGGTCCAAAAAGAGAAACGAGAAGCTGCTTGGACCAAAAAAGAGAGAGAGTTTTTTGAGTTAAAAGGCTACCAATATGTATGGTGCAAGACTACATTCATTACTCTTTTATGATGATATAATATATAGTTATAAAAATCATTTATTTGGATAATAATAACTATAAAACTGTCCAAACACATCAATGTGGCTAATTGGTCAAACATTAATATTGTAACCCCCACAATAATTGGTTAAAGTAGCCAACATAAATATTTTAACTCCCAAAATAATTATTTGTAAGAAAAACATAGCCATTTTTATTAAAATACTCCAACATTTTCTTCGAATGCCAAGTCATTATTTTAAATAAGTAGTTATGTAATATCAAAAGAGGTGTTATACCAAACGAACTGTTCCCTTTACAAGTAGCATCAATTATCAATAGATGCAGTTTAATATGTTAGTAATATGTGATTTTATTTATTTATTATTATTATTTTTTACGAAACTCATAAACAACAAGAAGACATGATACTTTACTTTTCTCTTTCAAACTCACAACAACAGGAAGCGAAGTTCTCTCTTCCCTTTCCTTCCATTTTCTTCTCTTCTCTTCCCTTCCGTGTGTTGAAAATTGACATAGAAGCCGTAAGAAAAACGTAATAGGATTCTCAATTATGAAACAGTTATGCTCTACTGGTTCTAACAAACAAAAGTTATTGTCACCAATTATATTATAGTAACAATTATAATCTTCTGTCCAGCAAATATATTCAGTGACACTTTGATAGTGTTTCACAGACTTTTTTATTTTCAATTTTTTCATCAATTTTGTAAACTAGAGAAAAAAAAACACGTTTGACAGACATTTTTGTTTTTTTTCCTTTCAGTTTTGAAAATTAATTTTTTTAAATAGGGTTATTTTTGAAAACTCTATTTTAAAACTTTAGGGTTTTCAGTTTTGACTTTTGTTTTGAGATCCAACCTTCAAATTTTGATAGAAGGAGAAAAAAAAAGAGCGGTATTTTAACCAAAATACCTGTCACCACACAGAGCACCACCATGACCACGAGACCTGGTAAAACATTGCCACCACCCGACAATCATCCAACCCCCCCCCCCCCCCCCCCGCCCCACCCCCAACCACTAGTGTCCCCAATATGGCCACCATCAATTCCTCCCGTTTTTCGCCGCCGCCGTTGTCAATTACACCTCCACAGTTTCCAACAATTTACCGCCATCACCTTTACAAATACCACAACATCTGAATAATCATAATCACTGCCAATGTCCCACCACTGCCCAGCACTGCCGGCCACGAATTACAACCTCCGACCATAGCCTGCAGAATGAATCATCGACTGAATACAACCACAACCACCAACGGCAACCAATTATCCACGACACCGCCTCCAACGATCAGCCAATGAATTGCCCTTCCACAATCACCAATCGCACACCCACAACTCCGACTTGCTGACGTCGCTTGCATCCCACCACTAAACACCACAGTGTGTGCCTCTCTTCCACAATAAAGGTCTATGAAGGTCAAGTTGCCGTCGGCTACGGTGAAGGCCAAATCATAGATAGCGTTAGTTGCGTGATAGCTTGTGCTCAATGGTTGTTGAGCGCGTGTTGTTTCGCTAACAAGAATCGTATGTGAAGGATGTTTAAATCTAGAGCTATTAAATTGATACCCACCAATTTATTTCTCGCGTCAATTAACTTGAGTATTAATTGAACTGCATTTGTTCGAGGAAAATTGTAAGGGAGGTCCACAAAGACTCGACTCCTGTTGAGTATGACCCTAAGGAAAAAAGGTTCAGAGTTGTTGGACAAATTGGTCGAACTCAAGTCCTCGCGAAGTTTGGGATAAAATTGGTTTGTCATCTACTTTGGCGATTGATAGGCACAAAACAACTCATTTTTAATTAGTTAGAGTTTCATAGTGCCACTTGCAAGGATCCGCCTAGCGATGTTGTTGGGAAAAGAAGTGCTATCAACGTAGATTTTGCCACAAAAATTGTATATAGATGTCTTTAAAATTAATTGACATTAACAAAAGAGAGTTGCGAAAGCAAGGCAACACTCATGTTGTGCATTTAACAGTAACAGTGGATGCAAACCCTACTTACAGAAGATTTAGGTTTAATGAGGTTTTCCAAGCAGACTATTTGGTTTTAGCTGGGTTGCCGTTGCCAATTTTACTGCATTGTCAATTTTTATTGTTCACCAAGATCACATTTCGAATCTGAAAATTTGGAACAACAAAAAGTGTTGGAGTGTGACCAAAAGTCAGGTCACCATGAAACTGATCCGAGTACACGACACCAATGGGTCCAACACCACATTGAAAGTTGACTAATCCAGGTTCGAGTCGGGCAGGACCACAAAGGCGATAAAACTCTCCTTATCAAGTTTTAATGCAGTTGCATTCTCATGGTTCGAACCCGAGACTCTGATTAGGTTTGGACAACCCCTGTTAGCTGATCTCTGCATTTGGTGGTTGGCCCAAATGACTTTGCAAACGTGCAAAAATACCGATGTTATTCTCAATTATTTTGTGTATATATATATATTGAGTACTTTGAGTTGAATGGAGCTTCCCGGGAACCAGCGTGGAGGCGTGAGCCAAAACAGGTCATGGCACATTTTCCCCGGAGAAACATGTTTTTCTAGGGTACTAAAAGAGAAACAGTAATACCACTCTCAACTTTGAAACGGTCTTGTTGTAGCTGTCTTACCGATCAAAAGTTATTGTCAAAAAATATAACGATATTTTTTTATTATTAATTACTTTTTTTTAGTGCTGCGACTTTGGATTAAAATTTATGATTTTAAAATTTTGTCCTACTTAACCCACCTAAGTATAAAGTGGGTTAAAATGAGCTAAACTTATATAATAGTAGGTTATTTGAATTGGACTTTTAAAACTCATTTGCTAAAAAGTCATATTTTTTTTTTGAACCACCACTGTTGCCTACCGGCATCTCCATCACCGGCAGCAGCCGCAGCCAATAATAGCCGGGCACCACCGCCGCTGCCAGTCACCACCGCCGCTGCCAGTCACCACTTTCACCTCCACTGGCAGCCACCACTCCCGGCAGCCTCCGCCATCCATTACACTTTTTATTTAAATATAGAAATATATTTATTTTATTTTGATTGACCCAATGAAACACAAAAAAGTCACTAACCTAATCCATCTCAACCTAATTTATTCAATCTTTCTTGGGTTAGCTCGTTGGGCATTTTAAGCTTACTGGTTGTTTTTGGGTTGGGTAAAAAACCAGCTCAACCCATTTAAGTTACGGTCTTACTGTCTTTTGCATATAGGCGAAAGAAAAGAAAAGTAAAATGACACTTTATTATTTGAACAAGGCAAATATAATTCGGGCGAGACAATTTCATTCTTTGGTTATCACTAAAAGAATAACACTAGTCACTAAAGTATATTTTTAGCGAGAAACAAAAAGTGATACATCATGTAAAGAGGCGGAGATAACACTTTTCATATGATCTTTACATTGTTTTCGCGATAGAGCTAGCGCATAAACAAAGATGTTCCTTGGGGTGCATCATGATAGATTTCCTTGTTTCGGCTATTACATATATAACGGGCTAACAATCAAGTGGACTATCGTGAAACATAAAGTAGCCAGAACCAACCTAGAAATTGGAAGGTTAAAGATGGACTTAACAGAATGGGCTTTCAAAGGTGTGCTGGTTGTTCGGCTAAATAAGGACTTATAACTAATGAAAGTTAAAATTTCAAAGAGACTTAAGGTGATAACGTAGTGCTATTGGCCTCTTCCTTTCGCTTGTGAGACCATAGGTTCGAAGATACAAGTCTTGTAGAATGGATGTAAAAGTTGAAATGATTTTTGTAAAATGAGTCAAAAGCATGAAATTCAAGCCCTTGTCTACTTTCGTAGATCGCCTCTGACCACCATACATGGCCGCTATTGCAAGGTCGCAAGGTTGAGGATTTGACTCGTCGTATTGATGGCTGAGGTAAGTGATCGACTTTTATTATTGTGACAAGAGAATTCATAGTTTTAAACTAAATAGTGTCAGGTGAGCAATAACCTGAAATCAAGGCTTGTCTACTTTCATCTTTCGCCGTCCACCAACATCCATGGATCCATCACCACTACTACTTTATTTCTTTATTTTTCTTCTGAGGAGTGATATTTGAGCCCCATTTTATCTTCTCTTTTTTTTCATTTAGGCGTCAATTTTATCGTAAAGTCCTTAGAAGTGTCGCTATATAATAATCACTTTAGCAGCACAAAGTGTAACTTAAATGGATAAAGGTAGAGCTCAAATTATCAATTCTCTTTTTTACCCAAGTTATTACTTTTCATAATCAATATTTCAATTTCCAGGCCAGGCCAGAGGATTCAATTTAGAAACTAAATCTGAACATTCTAAAACTTTACCTGATAATTCATTAGGATTTAGTTTTGGTTATTAGTTCCCTAAAAGCACTTAAAGTGTATGTAGGGTATATTACTACACTTTAAATGCTTTTTCAGGAAATTTATTTAAAAAAACTTAAAATTAAGTCCTGCTAGATTTAATTTTCTCAGGACTTGTTCTAAAAACTTATAATTTAGCTACTTTCTTCTAGAATAGAAGTCAGTCCAACACTAGAAGAAAGCGCCTAAATTATAAGTTTTAAAACAAGTCCTAAGAAAATTAAATCTATTAAGACTTAATTTTGATAATATGTACTCTAAAAACACTTTAAAATTAGAAAATAACCCCTACATAATCAATGCATTGAAATTATGTGTGCAAGTAAAATCGATGAAATTAATATACATAATCACTAAACTATTACGACCTAATTTTAACACTCTAAATTTGGAAAGTGAAGTGCCCACACCATTCCAACAAAAACGGATTGATTTTGGCTTATTCTTGGATAATTTTTAACTACTACCCAGTAGCACGGAGATGTCTAAAACTCTCATATGGTCACTATAAACATACTCAGTGACATCTTTGTAGACACCTTCAACGAAAATTGTATATATTATTTTTTAGCTTTACTAAATAAGTAATAATTAAAAATATTTAGCGATCATTAGTTATTGTTATATGTAGGCAAGAAACACCTTCGAATTCCTACAGCCTAGATATAGGCCAAAACTTTTTCCATTTTTTCTTTTCACTATGGACTACACTAGGCTTCAAGGCCCTAGCTAAAAGAAGGCACAACACAATCAACCGGAATGGTCCAATGCCGTTTAGTCAATACGCTTTAAATTTGTTTTTTCGAACATAAGTTGACAGTTTATAGTACATATATCCACTGTTGTATTCTAACTGCTTTCAGAATATTAGAACCACGACCACCCAACAATATTGACTTTGCAGAGGTAACAAAGGAAAACCATCCGTAGAGAACTATGTTGCCGACGCACTCTACACTAGTAACATTTTACTCGTGTGCTATCAATCTCATAGTGAAATGAATACCCCATGACATGTCATATTTGACATTGAACCTCTGGGCTTTCAAATCTTAATAATCGTCGAGGAGTACATTTTTAATAGGGTGAACCGATTTAACGTGTCGTCCAGAATTGATAAACTAAACGAAAGATAGATTGTGTGTAGATATTAACAATCAGTGTAGCTGCAGTTGTATCTTTGTAAATGACAAGTTTCTACTTTAGTACACAATAATAAATAATTCGGGCCCAATGAATTCGATCATTCAAGGGCGTTTGATATACTATGATTGAGTATAATCTGGACATTCTTTTTTCGTGCACAAAAATTTGTGCAGACATTCTTTTTCCTAGGGGTAGTATACATGTCATTCGTCAACGTATCGGTACAGCCTTGCTAACCTAACCATATGAAATGCCATCGCAACCTCCCACGTCTGACCACAATTTTCACAATGTTCTTATAAATATGATATGAATGGAAGTAAGTAAAAGAACCTTCTAACTTATGCAAGTCTCTTCATGACGAGACTTAATGAAATATTACATGCATCTAAAGATTGCTAGGGTAGGAACCTTTTTCTGCTTGGGAGAAGTTTTTATACAGAATTCCATCTATCATGAAAGTTGTAACCGCATGTCCATAACTTTCATTTAGTTTGTTGGAGATAAACTACCTACACAACAACTAATTAGTACAAATTTACTTAACCAGTTATAATCGGAAACATGACCATGTGGGGCACGTTAGTCTCCCACATAAATGAAAGAGAGGAGTTAGCAAGAGAGGTGGAGACGTTTGTAACAGCCAAAGCATCTATCTAAGCATAAAAGAAAGTACGAAGACTTCAAATTTTGTTTTCTTTCCATAAACTCACGAGTCTGTTGCTCAAGCTCTTCCATAGCAGCAGGGCCGGCAACACTAGCTGCCTGGTATGCATGTGATGCGTAATACCTTGGTCTAATGAAGAAGAGGAGTGGTAGCCATCAAACATATGATGGTGGAACGGCTACGTTTGATGGCTGCCACTCCTCCTCATCAACAGGCCAAGGACGCGTTTTCGTTCCAGAACCTCGCGAGTCTGTTGCTCAAGCTCTTCCATGGCAGCAGTGTCGGCACCACTAGCTGCCTGGTGTGTACTAACTACCATGCGTAATATGATGGTGCAGCAGCCCGGATTTGCAATGAGAGCTCCTTTACCAGACCCGAGCTTGGCATGACATTGCCTCCGGATTAACTTCAATCCGGAGGCAATGTCACATGCCAAGCAAGGAGATGGAAATGGAAATGGAAATGGTATGGAGGATCTGGGGCTGGAAGTTGTTTATAAAGAGACTAGAGAGAGATGGGTTTAACAGGGGGAGGGCGTTTTTGGACTACTGGCATACCTCATATAATTGGTAATACTAGTGTGAGTTGGTGTTGATAGTCTGATCATGATTAACGTGGTCGAGGTCTTGATGGAGTGAAGTCGTGGTGAAAGGTGTCTGCCTAGGTTTGAAAGTTTCTCCTTCTATTAATTAAGGGTGTTTAATTGTGGGAGTTTTGATTAAGTACATTTTATATTCGATTTGATCAAGATTTTTGCATAAGGGTTTATGCAGAAACTATTGAGCAGTACGAAGTATAACAAAAATTGGAATCCAACCAAGACAACTTATCACAAGCCTATTATAAACCAAAACAACCGGTGCAACTGCACAATTTTAACCTAGATACCACCTCCTTTGAAGTGCCACTTATGTTGTACATTATCATCAAGCGAACAGGTTGCAGTCACAAGAGAAATGGTCATCTTATGCGGACAATCGGTGCAACTACATGATTTTTTTTGGTTCAAATTGTAGCTATGGATGTCCATGCTCACAAAATGTGTATAATAGTATACTGGAAGAGTGTCGAGGTGCTTACTTATACCACAAACATAAGAATTCTTGCGTCACCTTAATATGTTTGTCAAGCACGAGTAACTTGAATATTGAAACACCTACAATTGTTCGAGGAAAATTTTAATGGAGGGCAATCGTTTCTTACTCGAGTCTTGTTGATTATGACTGTGCAAAGAAAAAAACACTCAGTGGTATTGGACAAGTTGGAAAAACTCGAGCACAAACTAACTCAGAAGTTTGGGATCAAATTATTTTGCCATCTACCTTGGCGATTGGACAGCACAAAACAACCCATTTTTAAGTCTCAACGTTGCGACAATAAGTTAGCGTTTCAGAGTGTCACTTGTAAGGATCCGTCTGTGTTGTTAGGAAAAAAATGCTACTAAGAATTTTAGCCACGAAAGTCGTACAGAGATGTTATTACAGTGACAAAAGAGTGTTGGTAAAGCAAGGACAACACAACTATACCCATGGATGCCAATCTTAATTAGAGGCAAAGTTTATGGTTTTAATTAGGTTGCCACCTCCAATGACACTGCATTCTCAATTTTATTGCTCACCAAGAAGCAAAATCTCTAATCTAAGGCCCCGTTTGACAAAATTTTTTTCCCTTTTTTTTTTCAGTTTTAAAAACTGAAAAAAAAAGAGCGTTTGGTAACCATTTTTTTTTCAATTTAAAAAACCAGTTTTTAAACTGCAGAGTAAAAAAAAAACTCCAAAAACTGGTTTTTTTTTTCACTTTTGGTTTTTTTTTTCGACCACCACCACCACCCTCCCACCGCCGGCAGCCACCTCAGGCGACCACCGCCGGAGACTGCCGGCCGCCGGCAGCCACCTCCGGCCGCCGGCCACCACCGCCGGTGACTGCCGGCAGCCACCTCCGGCCGCCGGCCACCACCGCCGGAGACTGCCGGCAGCTACCTCCGGCCGCCGGCCACCACCGCCGGTGACTGCCGGCAGCCACCTCCGGCCGTCGGCCACCACCACCACCGTCGACCACCGCTACGCCCCACCACCGCCACCGCAAACCACCAAAAAAAAAAGTCAAAATAAAAAGGGTTACCAAACACCAAAAAAAAAACCTCAAAAAAAAAAGGGGTTATCAAACACCCACTTGTTTTTATAAAAAAAAAAATTAAGCTGCTCTTTAAAAAACTGCTCTTTAAAAACTGAAAACCAAAAAAAAAATTTTGTCAAACGAAGCCTAAATAATTGGAACAACAAAAAGTGTTGATTGTTACCGAAAGTCAGTCACCACGCAATTGATCCGAGACACCCGTGGGTTCCATTGGTGCCCAATGACTCTGCAAACGTGCAAAAACTGATGTTAATCTCGATTATTGTCTATTAAATTGAATGTAGACGTGGGCCAAGAACAGGTCATGGCACAAGTTACCCGGAGAAACAAGTTTTTCTACTCTTAGGCCCCGTTTGACACTTTTTTTTTCCCTCTTTCTTTTTTCAGTTTTAAAAACTGAAAAAAAAAAAAGGAGCGTTTGGTAACCATTTTTTTTTCAATTTAAAAAACCAGTTTTTAAACTGCAGAGTAAAAAAAAAAACTCCAAAAACTGGTTTTTTTTTTCACTTTTGGTTTTTTTTTTCGACCACCACCACCACCCTCCCACCGCCAGCAGCCACCTCAGGCGACCACCGCCGGAGACTGCCGGCCGCCGGCAGCCACCTCCGGCCGCCGGCGACCACCGGCAGCCACCTCCGGCCTCCGGCAGCCACTGCCGGAGACTGTCGGCAGCCATCTCCGGCCGCCGGCGACCACCGCCGGAGACTGCCGGCAGCCACCTCCGGCCGCCGGCGACCACCGTCGGAGACTGCCGGCAGCCACCTCCGGCCGCCGGCGACCACCGCCGGAGACGGCCGGCAGCCACCTCCGGCCGCCGGCCACCACCGCCGGTGACTGCCGGCAGCCACCTCCGGCCGCCGGCGACCACAGCCGGTGACTGCCGGCAGCTACCTCCGGCCGCCGGTGATTGCCGAGAGCCACCTCCGGCCGTCGGCCACCACCACCACCACCACCGTCGACCACCGCTACGCCCCACCACCGCCACCGCAAACCACAAAAAAAAAAGTCAAAATAAAAAGGGTTACCAAACACCAAAAAAAAAAACCTCAAAAAAAAAGGGGTTATCAAACACCCACTTGTTTTTATAAAAAAAAAAAAATTAAGCTGCTCTTTAAAAAATTGCTCTTTAAAAACTGAAAACCAAAAAAAAAATTTTGTCAAACGAAGCCTTAGATAGCAACCGATGACCTTTTTTTAAAGAGAGAAAAGGGGGAAAAAAAAAAGGAAGAAAATTTGTGTTTCTTTCTTTTCAATCGGTTATTTTTAAAGTTATAAAAAATACGGCGCAAGGAAGCTCTCGTAAGTAATGCTTTCATGATGTTTATATAATAATCTTTGAAATAGTGAAGGCTAAATATTTATGACTTTTAGGCCCTAGAGTTACAAGAGAAAAACTTGCCACTTCAACAAAACTAAAAGTATATACATATATTTTCTCCCAACAACTCCTCTAGAATTAAATGTTTGTTTTTATATAACAACTTACCTCCTTTTTCAAGTAAACTAATTATTTTAGAATAAGTTGATTGTTTTTCTTATACAGTGACATCAGTGACAAATAACTTATTGAATTGAAATACATCATTTTCAACTATCTCACAAGCAAATTTATATAAAAGAATTAGTTGTATGTTCAAGAATGACGTCTTTTAGTTCAAAAATATGTGTGCGCTTGTGTGAAGCAATACATCAGATAAATGAAACAATTTACACAACATTTCTAACTATAAAGTGAATCAAAGTTAATAAAGAAAGTAAAAGCAAACTAAAAATTGTGAAGAAGATTGAAAATTTCTAACAATTGTCACTTACATGACCATTAGTTATCGCTATCTACACATTGCAAACATCCTCCTATAGTCTCGTCCAAAAAAATTCCATTTTTCTTTTCACTACGGACTGCACTAGGCTTCAAGGCTCTGAACGCAATCAACAGAATGGTCCAATACCGTTTAGTCAATTTGCTTGAATTTTGTTTTGTCGAACATAAGTCGACACTTAATAGCACATCCACTGTTGTATTTAAAGTCCATATCGTCACAACAGTTGACAGAGTCTGGAATCAAAAAACCGGCGATGGACAACTCAGTCACCCACATAGAACACTGAACACGTACAAATGAATTGCAATAATTCTAGGATTCCATACCGGCATAGACAGACCTGGGAAATAATGAAAAAAATTTCGTTGTTATCTGGTTTGAAAGAATCTTTCTCCAATCTCACGTATAGCAACAATTAATTGTCATTTTACATTTTTAGTAGATTTATTTAGTGACGCTAAAAAAATATTGTTAAGAATTATCGCTGAAAATATTAACTGAAAAGTTACTGAAAATATTTGTCGCTATATGAGGTGTTGAAGGAAGATTCCTACCATCCGTGTAGAAGGCAAAATTTATTTGAAAATCATACTGCTTCCAGAATATTAGAACCACAAGCACCCAACATTGACTTCGCATGGATAACAAAAGAAAACCATCTCTAGAGAACTTGTTGCCAAAGCACTGCACAATATTAACATTTTACTCAGGTGTTATCAATCCCATTGTGAAATGAGTACCCTAAGACATGTCATTATTGGCATAGAATCTCTGGGCTTTGAAAATCATAATCATGGTGGAGTACATTTTTAAATAGGTGAACAGAAATAACATGTTCTTGAAGACTCACAAACTAAATGCAAGATAAGAAGAGTGCCAACAACCGAGTCGGTTATACTTGCATGTTTGTAAATGACAAGCATCTATTGTAGTAGAAATATTGTTTAATGACCGATGATGGTTCTGGCCATCCCAGATCGGTTCATACTCTATTTTTTGGGATGCACACATTTTTCTTTCATAACATGGTAGTATATACGCCATTTGTGAGCATATTTGTACGGCCGTTCGAAACTGAGAATATTGAAGGCCACCCAACCTCCCATGTCTAAACACAATCTCTCCCTCCCTCCCTCCCTCCCTCTCTATCTCCCCCCCCCCCCCCCCTCCCTCTCGCCTAGAATATTGCGTCTGAGACGTTCAAAGATTATCAGAAGAAAGGCAAAATGGAAGCAAACGGCTCATATGGAACCACATGGGCAGATCAGTGGGACTACAGCAACCCAGACCCAAGTTATTCTGAGAACAGGAGTAGCGGTGGTGCTTTTGACAAAACCAGAGCGGCAGCGTCCACAGGCATGAAAAAGCTCAAGGAAGGAGCCTCTGTTGGCATTCATTGGATACAATTCAAGTACCAAAAAAAGACCACCCAGAAGCAGTAATTTCAAATCCTTCGCAGAGATGAAGTAGCCCACTCTTACATAGTTAAGTGCATGCATTAATGTTTTGGTGACATGCACTAGTTTAATTTTCTTTTCTCAGCCTACGAGGCTTGCGGTTTTCTTAGCGACTTTAATTCTTAACGATGATACCATATGTATGAATCAGAATGTGCCATCTTATTCGGTAAGTAAGATTTAGAATTGGAGCACTTCTCTTGTTACATTTTTGGCAACCCATCAAATGAATGGGGTTGTCAAATTGTCCGCTAAGTCATGCTTGATCGTGATCGATCTGTACAACCAGAAAAGGAAAAATTTCAGCAGGCTCTATTGGCCGGGTGCTCACTTATAAATTCTGACAATTCTTACAAACTCTTATATATGGTACATTAATAAGTGAGATTTACATCCGTTAACGAATATTTGTTTACTTACACGAGCCGTTCGTGATTGTGGTGGTTCAATCATTGACAAGCCCATGGGTTTCGGCTTTAATGAAGCATTAACTCAACCCAGCCCAATTTCCATTGAGTGACTTTCTAATGCTTAGGTTGGGTTGGGTTGGCTTAAACCCGCTTACCCCTCCTTTTGTGTGTACGAAAGAGTGCGAGTGGGTGTGCTAGTGGCAGTCCCTTGTATGACTATATTAAACATAAGAACAAAGATACATCATAAGAAGTTGCTGCAGTATTATCAGCAAGGAGTGCCAATTGGTATTCGCAATTTATTTAGTACTAATCGAGACATGAAACTACCACTAGACAGCTTCTTCGCCCATATCCTCCACAGCATTGTTATCACCGCAATATAGTCGGTGCTGCGGGCACCACCACTTTTTTCATCGACACAATCACTACGGACGCCCTAATATCATCGCCATCACTACCTTTGTTGCCATTGCTAGACTGCCCACCATCACTACTACTTCCATTACCATAAACTAGACTACGTACCCATCGTCGCTGCAGACGTTGATGCACACCATCACCACCACTCCACCACCACCAAGCAATTGTAGCATACTAATATAAATCTATTATACTACACAAATTAATTTACTGTTGATTCTTTTGTTTAGATTCAGTAGAAAGTGACTGAGGTCAGATTAAAAGGAAACTCTGAATTCTGGTCATGGTTCGGGTAAGTGACTTTGTCATCACGAGGCAATTGTAGCACACCGTTAGCATTGTTGTTTACCACCCTCATAATTGCCTAATATTAGTTACAACCGTCCAATCAAGCTTAGTATGAGACAATGGTCCAGATCAAGCCTCGATGACAAGGAATTTAAGTCCTTGTAATCCCACATAAAGTTCCCTCTCATGCCAAATTGACTCTCTCTCTCTCTCTCCCTTCTGCCCTCCCTCCAAATCGGGATCCGGATCCGGATCGTCTGCTCTGCTGCAACCTTAGTTAGAGCAGACAATCCGGATTTGTACTTATATTTATGTTCTAGTTTTAGACCAAAAATTTAGAATGACACACGAAACTAGTCAACTGCCTTGCTTGCCAAGTGGCCAACTTCCCACTTGAAGGAAACAATAGGCGGAGCAGCTTGCCTGGTGGCGCATGAAATGTCTTTTGCTTTGGTAAATTTTATCATTTTGGATCATCTTCTTCTCTTGGCTGTAAGAGTAACGCCGGGTTGATAGCACCGGAAGTGGTGAGCGAGTGGGGAGGATCGTGAGATCAGCTAGTGGAGGAGGGCTTTTTTTTTTATTATGTTGGGTGAAGGAAAGGGAAAAAAAATGAATAAAAAAGAACTTGAGTGACTATAATTTTTGCATCTTGCAAGTGGATGAAATGTGCTTTGGGTTCATCTGTTTTACAAAAAGTTATTATGTCTACTTAGAGTAATTTATTCTAGATCCACGAGGGTATACATGTGATGTTACTTTACACTTCAACAGTTTTGGTCCATCAGGGTGAATTATGACGTGTTATTACTTTTTCGTCATGTAAATTAAATCAAATAATTGGGACGGTTTCAAAATGTTTAGTCAATTTTTGAGAGGGACCAAAAAAAATTCTGCTCTTATAAATGATTCTTAGTAGTGCAATTCTTCATTTCTATTAAACCAATAAAAAGTTAATAACAGTACTTCACCGTTGCTTGCCAATTGGCAAACCTCTCACTTGAAGGAAAAATGGCACTTCCACTTTATTTCGTAGAATTCAACTATCGGTGACATCCGTCATACTAAATGAAAAAAGAAGTTTTTCATGAGATCCACTTTAAATTTATCTCAAAAGTGATGCAAATATCGGACCTTTTGCATTTTAGATTATAGAGAAACATTTTGTATCCTAATAATTCGAACGTTACATTCAACACTTTATGATGATCAGAACGCCACTCATGCACAACCATTCTTCTTTTATTTAGCAACATGTGTGCGTGCGCGACTCGTGTTATCTCAAACTTTGTTGCTTATTCAAAGACAATTTAGACTTTTCAAAGTATCCCCCGGCCGGTCATCGCAGCTCCCAAGCACCAACCAAACTGGAGGTTAGATATTAACGGTAGAAACAACGTACGGCGGATGCCACGCCCAAGAAATGTGCCACCTTTCTCTGTATAAAAGGCGGACACCAGCCCTCCTAACAAAGTCCCAACCCATAGAGAAGCCTCTCTCCCTTTTCCTCCCCATTTTTCTCTACATTTCTCTGCGATAAACTTGAGAAATTGAACACCCCATAGACATGGAGGGAAAAGGATCCGAGAATCCGTGGGCCAATCAGGGGGACAGCCTGCAGCAGCCCGAGAACCCGCCCAAGCGGCTCGGGGGCAATGCTGGCGGATCGAGCAAGCTCTCGAGGAAGGTGAGCGAGAAGTTCGAGAGAACCAAGGTGGTGGCGGCCTCGGGCGTCAAGAAGGTCAAGGATGGTGCCTCGGTCGGTGTCAATTGGGTCAAGCTCAAGTACCACACCCACAAGCTCGGCCAAAAGAAATGAAGCAATTAGGCCCTCAAAAAATCTCTGATGTTATCATTCTTTTGTTCCTTGTATGGCCGCTCTTGATTGTTTTCATTCTTCTTGGTCATCAACTTTCTCAAGAGCGTCATATTGTTATTTGGTTTTGAGAACTGGAATTATATTCGCTTTGTTGATATCCTCGACTTGTAATTCTCTTGAGATGATGGTATTATGATCCTTCCTGTTTCTTGTGACGTGCATTATGATCATCATTGTGATCCCTTCAATCACATTAGAAATTCAGGGACACCCATTCATCCCTTGAAAGCTTGTGTCTATTGGTTGAGGTTTTGAGGATCCAATCTGACCAAATATTTTATTTTGTTCTAAAAAAGCGTCACATGGAGTTTTAACGACAAACTCTTCACTCTGCAGGGTTGTTGCTTGAGGATTCTTCTACTGCAACAAAAAAAAAAAGGATTTAAATTATTTTTTCTGAGATCTACATGGCTAACCCATTGCGATGATTTGTCGGCTTAAGAGATGTTTCCTCAGCCAATTTCGAAGTCAATGGCCAACCAATGATAAAATTGGGAAACTTTAAAGTCGTGGCCCGAGTCTTCCCCAGCTCATGCTAGAAAAAACTCAAAAAACCATCTATCTTAGGGAAAAATTTGGTTGCTGACTGGATTCTACAAAGATTATTACAACTTTTCGTATAGCAATAACTTATGATCATTGATATCTTAGTAATTTTTATCTAGTAACTATATCTAATACTGTAACTATTAATTGTTCCTCGTGAGGCTTTGTAACTATCTATTTTTAATCAGGATAATAGAAAATTTTATCTTTTTATCTTGTTAGAGACTTGCAGTGAATACCCTTGTTATTAGTGAATGCTACATCAATTAGATCATTTTGAAGGCAATTTATGGCGTTTACATAGTAGTACCATTCTCCTCCTACCTACCTACAAAAAAAGGGACGTTAATTGTATTTCTTGTAGTGTAAGTCTCTACTTTTGTTAGGGGTGATTATTAAACTTTCAAGCCAATCCAACCGATGTAACTAAACCGACCAATTTGACCGTTCACGAATCGATTTACAAAAACAATCGATTTTTCTTTCCAATACAAATGTACGGTTTAGTCAATTCAATTTTATTATTTTTGGACTATTCTAAACCAAACCAAACCTAACTAAACCGTACCTTACATAAATGATTAAATTTTGATTGAAGTTACAATCTAGTTTTTATCCTCTGATTTAACCACTAACATATATGAGAAACTATACCCCAACTTCAGCAGGTAGACTCCAAAAAACTTTTGATCGTACACATTACTAGGCCTAATGGTCAACTGGTAGATCTAAACAAGTTCAAAAATCACCACAATCCCAAGCCCATTAGTTCGTCCAGATTGATCAATTTTAATAGTCCCACCCGTTCAACTGTAGTATTTCTTTTTTCAACCCGAAGTTGGTCGGTTCGATTTTGTACTCAACTTTAAAACATAACCAATCGAACTGCACTCACCTCTAATTGCTATTTAGTTGGTGTGAGTAATTTCTGATGATTACAAAGCATGTCAGTGTCTTTTCTTTACTCAGAATAAGATAACAACTTGTATTTAATAAGATGGAATGCCAGGATTGTTGCAAATTTATTTGTAAAACTTGTTCAAGAATAATTTGGCACTACAGGGTTAGACCTACTACATTATAGTCTGAAAGGTTATGGATCTTAACATTTCAAACCACCATTTACCCCATAAGTATAGAGGATTCAGATACCCTGCTATACAAATCCCTTAAAAAAGAAGCTTTTCTATGTAATGCCATAACAAAAATCCATGCCAATCAATTGGAAACAACAGTTTCTGTTTACCATGGAGTATAAGAAGGTCAGTCAAAATTCTGCAGAAGTTTTAAGAGGTCAGTGCTTAGAAAGACCAACATAGACATTGACCATGGTTTTTGGCGATGCAAGCTACTTTTCTACAGCAAAGGTTCTCGAACTTCTCAGCAGCATCTCTCGTCGTGCACTTTGGAAATACACCATCCCAGCCTTCGACTTCCCCTTGTCTCATTGTTTAATTACTTGACCATTAGTTATGTCCAGGTCAAACAGCATACAGTCCCTTCCGACAATTACTTGTTGCTAAATATTATTACAAACATTTTTATTGGAGAATTTTAATGATAATTTTTAGGAGCCCTTTTGTAGCGTTATTAACTAACTAGAAGTCACCGAACTATTTAACGGCCATCACCTGCTATATGGAGGTTTGTAAGCTCTTCCTACAACTCGATTGCAACCAAAAAATTTCTTTCCTAGCAGTTTCTTTCATGCCATATTCGTAGATAATTAGGGAGCCTACTTATCATTGTCATGTTGCCATTGACTCTGCAGTTGTGGCAAAATATGTTATGAACAATGCCATCATAAAAATTCTAGCGACAAAAGTTTATTACTGTCTTCGTGAGAAAAAAGAAAAATCGTTTCGACTTTCTTTTTCTCTGTACTTTTACTGAGCAAAGTTGTATTATTGTACATTCCTTAATATACTGCTAATCAATAGGATCCTAGTCCTTGAGTTCTTTGCTCTTACGCTTCAACATGCTCAGGATCCTGAATCTTCTGCATCCTAAACAACTTCCATAGATAAGACCCCTTCTTTCTGACATGTGTCTTGTGATCAGTTAGACCTTCCAATTAAGAGACAACTACCATTTCTTGTCCCAACTCCAGTCAGCCAATTCAATACAGAGACTAAAACCTAGGCTTATTGAATCTCTCAGGAAAGGGAGAAACCACCACTACCCAGATGGGAGAAACACTTATCAGCGTACCGGACATTCCTCTGAGCTCCGGCATCGGCCGGGGAATTCCGGTAGTGGGCTTGGGCACGGCGGCTGACCCCCCTGTGGCGTTTGAAGTCATCAGGAATGCAGTCCTGGAAGCGATTGAGGTGGGTTACAGGCATTTTGATACGGCTGCTCTGTACAATTCAGAGCAGCCTCTTGGTGAAGCCGTAGCTGAAGCGATTCGTCGCGGCTTGATCAAGTCTCGGGAGGAGCTCTTCATCACCTCCAAGCTATGGTGCAGCGATGCTCATCCTGAACATGTTCTTCCTGCCATACAAAAGACTCTCGGGTAACACCTTGTCCAACCCATATAACCCTAGGATAAACTTTTGTCGCTATTGATAATTTTAACAATTTTATCGCAATTTCACGAGACTTTCAGTGAACCAAATTTTACAATCAAGTTCGACCTTAACCTTTAATGCGGGGTAAAATTTTTAAGTGTTAAAGAGAACAATAACATGATAATATTTCCTCAAAACAAAAGGCACAGAAATTGCTAAAACTTTAGCGACATTTAGAAGTAACGGTAGCCCTTTTCCAACTAATATAGACAAAACTGTACAAGCGTCCAGCGAGTTATCCAAATGTTGCAGAATTTCTTACTTGACCAGAATTGGTGTTTCACCATTCCCACCTTCCACTCATGTATGCAAGGGTGATCATGTGCAGAAACCTGAAGATGGATTATCTTGATCTTTACCTAATCCACTGGCCTATAAGTTCGAAGGCAGGAATCCACGAGTACCCAATAAAGAAAGAAGATTTTCTTCCCATGGATTTCAAGTCAGTGTGGGCAGCCATGGAAGAATGCCAGAAAAGTGGCCTCACCAAGGCCATTGGAGTCAGCAATTTCTCTAGCAAGAAGCTTGCCGATCTCCTTGCCATTGCAACAATCTCCCCGGCTGTCAATCAAGTGAGTCCTTAAACGAAGCAACTGTCGGTAAATTTGGGTGTGTTTGAATGTTCCTAAAAGTGTCACAAACAACAAAATTCAAGAATATTTTCTACAAAACATTATGGTTGATGATGTTATGTAATTTCGAAGGTGGAAGTGAACCCATGCTGGCAACAAAAGAAGCTCAGAGAATTCTGCAGGGAAAACGGAATTCTTGTAGTTGCTTATGCTGCTTTAGGTGCCGTTGGAACGTTCTATGGCACCAACAGAGTTATGGAGTCTGAGGTGCTGAAGGAAGTTGCGGATGCAAGAGGGAAGACTATTCCCGAGGTACTTTCGAACTAAACATCTTTTGCGTCTCTTTGTCAAAGACACTCTCTTATATATTACTTTTAGGACAAACAATCTTATACTTCTCAATATGTAACCGGAACAGAAAACACTTCTAACATCTTTGCTGTCATATTTATTTGATAGAGACATAGTAGCAGTAATATTTAACTTTTGAAAACAGTTCTTCAACATAAATGTAAGGAAATCTTTTTAGTTTTTCATTGGTCGATGACGAAGAGATCATTATATTATACACGTTTTTCCAAGCAAGTCCATGTTATACCGACTTTGACCTATAGGTCACTTTCAGTTGCAAACTGAAGTAGACCAAAAAGGTGAGTTTTTTTTTTTTTTTTAGAAGGAACAATTTTCTAAGAACTTGGGCTGGACTCATTGGTTTGAGGAGATGCAGGTTTGTCTAAGATGGGCTTATGAACAAGGCATTGGCGTATTAGTGAAGAGCTTCAACAAAGACCGGATGAAGCAGAATCTTCAGTTATTCAGCTGGGAACTGAGCGAGGAAGAGTCCAAGAAAATCAGTGAGATCCCACAAAGTAGAGCATGTCTCGGTACAGATTACACTTCTGTTCATGGGCCTTACAAGACAATTGAGGAACTCTGGGATGGAGAACTTTGAATTTGGTCATTTTCTATTAGTTTTCGCCCTTACTTGTGCTACATGTGCTGATGATTCTGCTTGTTAACTGTAATTGGCAATCGCAACTACTTCTGCTAGTGTTAGCTGCCAAAGAGTTAATTTTGAAGTATTGCAACGGAGACAAGAAGTAACTGAGAAAATTGGATATATATTGCATGTTGGCTGATAGAAGAGAAATGTGATTGTCAATCATGAATGGGACATCACACGTGAAATGCTTAGCGTCTATTTGCTTGAGCCCTCCAATATCCCCAGAAACAGTAATCATACACACCGTTCTTGTAAATAGAGAGTAAAACTTTGCCAATTGGCTACAATTTGAATGTGAAATGAATCTTTGCAAAACGAGAAATGTTGCCCTTTAATCTCTAATCTCTAATGATCCAAAAGGGTGGACCGTCTGTGTAAAAGTTTGAGAACTTAGTTTTTCCAAAACGAGTAAAGTTGCCCTTGAATCTCAAATGACCCAAAAGGCTTGGACCGTATGCGTAGAAGCTACTCTTCTCAAACTGCTGACAAAATGATGGATCCACATGTCCTACAGATATGAGCCGCCTCCAATAATTTAGTAGTACATTGCTTTGCAAGTCATCAGTGACGCCAATAAAAGGGAAGAAAGGTCTGCGTAGTCTTATGCATAAAATTCCAAAAGTGGGGCTTCTCAACCTATTCTGGTCACACCCAAAGGGCCACTGGAGGTCCTAGTTTGCACGACACGTCCGCACAAGCAACAGTCAATATTCGACGCTTCCAACCGGTCAATACATGCACGCTCAAGTCATGTGCACTTTTCACTTTTTCTACGTGACTTCATCACTAAGAAACTCATTCTTGAGCTACTCCTCATCACGCTCCGAATGTCACATGTCCAACGTCGCTCATCGGTGTGCCTTGGTACTTGCCCAAGGGGGTTGGCCTTGGCCTTCCCCTTGGGGTCGGCATCGGCCTCTCCTTGGGGGTAGGCCTTGGCCTTCCCCCAAGGGTTGGCCTTTGGCCTTCCCCTTAACACCTTCAAGGGACCATACATCGTCCGCGACCCTCATCGTTCATTGCCGGAAAGTCACTCTGTGACCCCGTCACCTGGACGTCACTCCGGGACCCCGTCGCCCATCGCCCGGACGCCATCTCCAAGACCCCCGATGCCCGTCGTCCAAACGTCGCCTGCGCCCACTTGCCGTCTCTGCCACCACTGTCGTCGGCGCTAATGAGCCAACCCTGTGACCCCCGTCGCCAGCACCCGTCCATCGTCTCTGTGACCCCCGTCGCCCGCACCCGAGGGCCAACGCGGTGACGCTCGTCGTCAGTCGCCCAGGCGCCATCTCCACGACGGCACTCCAACACTCTGTCGCGCCCATGCATCGCGCCACAGATACAACCGTGCCTGAGGCTCTCTATCACAATGGCGTGCCCCCAGGAACCATACACACTCCGTCGTGCCCATGCGTAGCGCTGCTGATGCAGCCGTACCCCCAGGCTCTCTTTCACATGTCGTGCCCCCCCGGGCACCATACACACTTCACCACACCAGTGCGTCATCTCCATGACATGTGCCCTAGCTCCAGCTATTGTCCCCAGACGGTTGTCACCGCGCCCATGCGCCACAATCATGTTACATGCCCTCGGGCACCACTCTCATTCACAACACCATGCGCCCCCGCTATGGACGTGGAACATGCTTTGACCCACTCTCCGGAGTGTGCAGCATCCTGCGGGGATAGGCAACTCCTCCGGGACACTATCTCTACCAGGGAGCTCTTCAACTCCCCTTCTGCCAGGTAGACGGCTCCTCCGGGATGCTACCTTGACGCGCTCCTAGTGCTCCGGCACAAGAACTCACCCGCGGGGATAGGCAACTACTCCGGGACACTATCTCTGCCAGGGAGCTTTTCAACTCCCCTCTGCCAGGTAGATGGCTCCTCCGGGATGCTACCTTGATGCGCTCTGAGTGCTCCGGCACAAGGACTCACCTGCAGGGATAGGTGACTCCTCCGGGACACTTCTCCGTCTGGGAGCTTTTTAACTCCCCTTTTGGCCAGGTAGACGGCTCCTCCGGGATGCTACCTCGACGCTCTCCGAGTGCTCCGGCACAAGGACTCACCCGTGGGGATAGGCGACTCCTCCGGGACACTATCTCCGTCCGGGAGACTATCTCCGTCCGGGAGCTTTTCAACTCCCCTTATGCCAGGTAGACGGCTCCTCCAGGATTTTACTTCAACGCCTTCATAATGTTCCAACACAAGGACTCACCCGAGGGATAGACGACTCATCAAGGACACTATCTCCACCAGGGTGTCTTTGTGATTGGCCTACGTGCTCCGGCACTGGGGGGCTCGCATCGACACCCCTAGGGACTATAACCCCAGGTCACTCCGAGATAGGAACATGTCTTCAGAGGGCATCGGGCCTAGTCCACCTGGCAGCTGGGCGTCGAGTCTTCCCCACAACTGCCAGGCCTATGGGACTCTGCAAGGGCTTGGATTGGTGGCTAGTTCAAGAGGATTCTCTGGCCACACCGACGATGTGGGACGCAGTCTTTTCAGACAGACAGGGTGACGCTGTGAGGAGCAGGCCGGGTGAATATGCGATCTGACAGTCCGTGGAGCACCGGCACTCGAGGACCCCTTGGTGACATGTCACTCTTGGGGAGCACCACGTGTCGTTAATGACATCATCATCTCAATCTCTATAAATAGAGGTCTTGAGAATTCATTTGGGACGATTTTTGAAACATTTTCAGACTTTTCACTTTCTCACTCTAGAATCCCAGAGAGAGAAGCATACAGGACCCTGATTCTGGACATAAGCATCGGACTGTGACTGTCGTCGTGTATTCACCCTGCGCCATCGCCTTGGCAGCACTGCCACCCTCAGGCTCTATCTGGGAAGTCCTTGATCTCTCTGTCCTTGTTCCACCCTTGTTGTGTCTCACATCAATCTACTTGACATCTGACTCAGACTGCATTCCTTGTAACACTGCGAACCTACTTTCCTTAGCATCAATTTAGAAGTACATTGCTTTGCGCGTCATCAGTGACGCCAATAAAAGGGAAGAAAGGTCTGCGCAGTCTTATGCATAAAATTCCAAAAGTGGTCCGCTGAACAGAAGTTTTATAAATTCATAGCATCAGGTTGCAAAAGAAGATGATCTGCTTGGACCAAATTTTCTGGACAGCCAACTTGATAGCAACTCAGAGATGGCTCTTTATGGTAATATTCCAGAAATTCCTCTGGGCTGAGGTGGCCGGAAACTGCCAGTGTTGGGACTAGGCACGGCAGCATTTCCCCCCGTGGAGCCAGAAATTGTGAAACAAGCTGTTCTTGAAGCGATTAAGCTTGGTTACCGACACTTCGACACGGCCCCTGTTTACCAAACAGAGCAAGTTCTTGGTGAAGCCATCGCTGCAGCACTTGCTCTCGGCTTAATCAAGTCACGCGACGAGCTCTTCGTCACCTCTAAGCTGTGATGCAGCGACGCTCATGGCGATCGTGTCCTCCCTGCTCTTCAAAATACCCTTCGGTAACACTCATCTTCACGCATAGAATCTATTAATAAGTCCTCGTGAAGGATCAAAGGTAGAGGATATTTGAACTCCAGATTTAATCATTTGAGCTTCACTTTCATTGCTGTAATTTGTCGATAGTACGGCCGTATAATATCTCTGCCAGTGGTGCTCAAATGGATTACAGTGTCATTCTGTCATGTATGGATTCGTAACTTTTAGTGCCTGTTAAGTGTTTTGATCCTGCTTTGTTCAGGAATCTGAAGTTGGAATATCTTGATCTGTACCTCGTACACTGGCCTGTGTGCTTGAAGCCAGGGAGTTTCGAGTACCCATCGAAGCTTGAAAACATTCTCTCATTGGACATCAAGTCTGTGTGGACAGCCATGGAAGAGTGCCAAACGCTTGGCCTCGCAAAATCCATTGGAGTCAGTAATTTCTCCTGCAAGAAACTTGGTGACATTCTGGCATTCTCAAAAACTCCTCCTTCCGTCAATCAAGTGAGTCCTCCTAAGCGTTCGGCTTGCTAAACTTAAGGACAAATTGTACATTGTACATTGTGCATTGCATATGGTGTAGTTCTCCTGTCATGGCACGGAGAACAACATTTTCAGGTCCAAAAGAACTTAGTATGACATAATCCAACTCTTAAACTTGTCTATTGAACCTATTAATGTTTACAGGTAGAATTGAACCCATGCTGGCAACAAAGGAAACTGCTCAAGTTTTGCAAGGCGAATGGGATTGTTGTGGCTGCTTTCTCTCCTCTAGGAGCTGTAGGAACAAGCTGGGGCAGCAACAGAGTCATGGAGTCTGATGTTTTGCAGGAGATAGCGAAGGCCAAATGCAAATCCGTCGCTCAGGTGCCTACTATCCGACATTGTTCCGACAAAAATTATCAACATCACGAAATTGCTTCCAAGAACATGGAAAGCTTGTAGTGGTCAGTTTACTTTTATGTGTTGTGCAGATTTGCCTGAGATGGGGATATGAACAAGGAGCTGTTGTGGTGATGAAGAGCTTCAACAAAGAAAGGCTGAAAGCAAATGCAGACATTTTCAACTGGGAATTGAGCGAGGAAGAGTCTAAGAAGATTAGTGACATTCCTCAAAGCAGAGGACACCGTGGAGAGGAGTTCATCTCACCCGATGGCCCTATTAAATCGCTTGAGGAGTTCTGGGATGGAGAACTTTAGAATTGTAGGTTGTTATACCTAAGAGTTTAATTCTGTTTTTCTACAATTAAAGAGTAGACCCTTGTGTCCTAAGCATATCTTAGACGCTGCTCTAAAGTTGACTCTTGATTTTATGCTCCTGTTATGTGTTCTTGTTGTTATTATTATTATTATTATTATTATTATTGTAACAATAACAATACCTAGTTGTTGTTTTGGGTTGAGCTGGCAGCAATGGTTCTCTTGGCGGTGGTAGGCATACACATTTTGTTCTAAATACGGATTTGATAAAAGACGATACGATAAAGTATGACAGAGATAGGGCTCAGGCGCAGCAACAAGTGTAATAGCTGGGATCCAAATGTTCACAACCAGATTAGTATAACCGGGGTCCAAATGTATTGAGACAGCCAGATTAAGATAGTCGGAGTGGTCCAAACGTGTGCGTAGCCGGATTGGCAGAGGTCCAAATGTGCATAGTGAGATCGAATAGCAACATTTTTTAACAACCACAAGGACGAGGTCCAGCCAAACACTTATAAAGAACATAAACAAGAAGGAGCAAGAATGATCTATATCTATACTACCTATAAAAGTACTAATCTTGTAAATCTTTTTATTCCATTTTTGTCCTTCGTTAATCACTCTAATAACAATCTTATCCTTTAATAATTACTACTCCATTATTACTCTACCCTTTCATAAATACTACTCCATTATTACCATATCCTTTCATAAATACTATTGTTAATTACTAATTGTGTAATCATTTTGGGTGTTATCCTCCGTTAGTTATTTCAATAACAACTTTACCTTCCCTAATTAGTTTTTTTGTACTGTGTTTAAGAAACATTATGTTATAAATTTAATCTAAATCAATATTTACATAGTGGGAAACAAAATATGTAGTTGTTAAAAATATATTTATATATATGTATGCGTGTGTGGGTGTATGCACGCGCGCACTACCTCTAAAAGTATAAATTTTATAAATAAAAAAAAATTTGACGATTATGTCTTCCGTTTATTACATTCTTACCCTTTTTTATTACTCCTTTTTAAATTTTAATGAAATTAAAATAATATTGAGTAATGAATCTATTTTATACATTGATTGAAAAATGAAAAGTGTGATGAGAAAGAAAAATATAACAAAAAAGTTCCTTTATTATATTCTTTTAATTTAGTTAAAATAAAATAAATATTCGATATTGACCTGGTTAATGAGAATTGTAATTTTCTTTCCTCATTATAGGTTAGTAAACAATTAACCAATTGAAAAACTGAAAAACGAAAACAACATAAAGAAACTAAAATTTGTGAAAAATCAATTAAGAAACAGAAAATTGTTAGGAAAACAAAAAAAAGGGTTAAATAAAAAAAAAGGCTCGAATATGGTGCAAATTTGAATTAAAAATATGCTCAGTTATTGTAGTTGAAAACCGAGTGTTTTGTGTTTTTTATTGATGAAACATAAAGGACTTGGTCTTGAAAATTACAAATATTAACCATTAACCAATTTAATAATTTACAAAAATAAAGACATAGATTCATTCTTTTAAGTTCTCTATTTGCTTTTATTTTTAACAGTACCATCAAATATTTCTTCAATACAAAGCTTACAAAGAATATTTTCAATCATTGAATTGATTACAATTACGATCATCAAATAACATTTCTTCTAAAAAATTCACAAAAAGTTGAGAACATAATTGAATTATATTATTTTTTATCTCAAATAAGATAATAATATCACCTCAAATATTTCTCTCGACTATATTCTCGTGTATCGCACGTGCTCTATACTAGTTATTAATAAATAGACAGAAGTGAGACAAATTGATGGACATAAAAGCAACACACGTAAAGCTTGGGCAGCGCTGACTACCCAGTACCCACCGTAGTGCCCCCCACCTTCGCTGTCCCAAAGAAATTTATTTGGTCCAATCTCTCATACTACTATCTAGAAGAGTGTCCAAATCAAATTGGCACTGAGCAACATAGATGGAACACGTAGTATGGCTTTCTTTATACGTCTCCACTCTCCATATAACTTTTGACGTCAAAATTTGAAGAACAAAAAAGAAAGTAAACAAAAACTATGAAAAAGGGGAGATGCTATTTATATATTTTTTAATATGTTAATACACCTTATTGTCTGTTTGTCTGTTAAGGTCAAAATTTATTACTAAAGAACATTCTTAGTGACGAAGGGATGCAAAAAAAGCAAATAAGAAGTACATATAGCAGTTCTCATGAAAAAAAATTGCAATCCGAAGAACTTTAGAGTTCCTTAAACAAGAGATGAATGGTGAGTTTGAGTGATTTAACAAAGAAATGCCCATAACTCAAACAAACAAAAAAAACCAAAGAAATGCCCATAACTATATTCATTTGACTGCTAGGGTTGACTTCATAGCCTAATGGTTAACTCGATTGTCACTCTGACTCTGCCAATGACATTGAAAACGAAAGATTTGAATTGAAAGAAGAACCGGTTTCGTTTAACAGTCGCAGGCTGCTGGCGATGGCTGTCGGCCGGAGACAGTCGCTGACGGTAAAAGGGTAGTGATGGTGGTCTTAAAAAAAAAGTCAGTTCATGGAGTTTTTAAAAACAGCATTGATTTAAAAACTGAGTTTTTAAACTGAAAGGGGAAAAAAATGGTTATCAAACGCAACTTTTTTTTTAAACTGAGTTTTTTTTTTTAAACTGTGTCAAACAGGGCCGGAGTGTTGCTTTTGACAAGTTCTTCCCCAGTATTTTAATGGAAAGTCTTGCTATTGAGAACTCGAAATGTATCAGGTATAAAATGAAGAAAACTGGGGAAGGAAAACTTTTGCAGTGGGATATGCTATTAGCCCAGACTGGAATTTAGTACAGAAACTTAACCCCCAAGTGCCAGCAACTGAAAAATGGCTCCATACACAATCCCAGAGGTTTCTCTAAGCTCTCCCGGTCACAAAATGCCTGTCCTCAGACTCGGCACGGCGCATTACCCTCTTGTAGGATCAGAAGCAGTCAAGAAAGCTGTGCTTGAAGCAATCGAGCTTGGTTACAGACACTTTGACACAGCATTCCTTTACCAAACAGAGCAGCCTCTGGGCGAAGCTATAGCTGAAGCACTCCGTCTCGGCTTGATCAAGTCTCGCGGTGAACTGTTCATCACCTCCAAGCTGTGATGTAGCCATAATCATGCCGGTCTCGTGCTCCCTGCCCTTCAAAGGACCTTACAGTACTAAAGCAGCTCCCTCCCATTTTTTTTCTATCCTTCTTCTTATTGTGCTTGAGGCATGAATTTCTTGATAGTAGTTTTTATTTTTATTTTTCTATTTTGTCGCAGGAATCTTAAACTGGAATACCTTGATCTGTATCTGGTCCATTGGCCTGTGAGCTTCAAGCCGGGGACTTATGGATTCCCACTAAAGCCGGAAGACTTGCTCCCAATGGACATGAAGGCTGTGTGGACAGCCACGGAAGAGTGTCAAACGCTTGGTCTCACAAAATCTATTGGAGTTAGTAACTTCTCCTGCAAGAAGCTCGCCGGCATCCTGGCCTTCGCAAAGATCCCTCCGGCAGTCAATCAGGCGAGTTTCCTTCGTGAACTCACCGTGTTTTGCTTATTCCCTTCCGTACAATTCTGGTCCAAAATTACGTAATTCCCTGAAGTGCCTGCAACTTAGTTTACGGTTCTTTTACCTTCAAACAAATCTGAAAATCTTGTCATCAATGCCATCGTTTTCATGTTGCCCGCAGTGACCACACGGATTTGTTTTTTTTTTTTCTCATTCGCCTAATGATTTGGAACTCCTAATGATTAAAGGTGGAAATAAATCCGCTATGGCAACAAAAGAAGCTGATCAAGTTTTGTAAGGACAACGGGATAGCTGTTGCTGCTCACTCTTCTCTGAGGGCGGTTGGAGCTGCAGGCTGCGAGGTACTGAAGGAAATCGCAGAGGCCAAAGGAAAAAGCGTGGCTCAGGTAGTTCTCTTCTGCACAATATTCTTTTACCATTAATCAGTCCTGTTCGAGAACCATGGAAAGCTTATCAGGCACTAGTGACTGCTGGTGCAGGTCTGCTTGAGATGGGCCTATGAGCAAGGTGTGGGAGCTATATTGGTCAAGAGTTTCAGGAAAGACAGGATGAAAGAGAACCTTGAGATATTCGAGTGGGGACTGAGCCCAGAGGAGTCTAAGAAGATTGGCGAGGCAATCCCGCAAAGCAGGGGAAACCGTGGGGAGTTTTTCGTCTCAGACGATGGACCAATCAAATCAGTTGAGGAACTATGGGATGGAGAGCTTTGAATTGCAGCATCCAGAGATTACGGGTCATTGCATGTACCAATATAAATGACTCTAATGGAGATGGAGTTGAATAATTGACTAACTTGCTTTACCAGGAACACTTTAATATCTCTCGTCCCTCATGTGCAATTGATTGGGTTCTATCCATCAACTGATTACTTGGTCTGGCAACTTTTTACTTCTTTCCAAAAGGATAAATGCAGGCCCTTTGGTTTTTTTTTTTTTGCTGTTTCATTTTTGGTCCATGCTAATCCTGCATAATCCTTTATGCCCTTTTACCCAACCGGAGATTCACATTACCGAACCTTAGCCATAGAATGTGATTTCAGGTTGAAATGAAGGCAAATATAAGTAACATGGTTCTTTGATCTTTCACCACCATGGATACAGTTTGAACGTGCAATCTCTGCTCGGGAGTGCATCGAAGCGCCATGCAAGCGATCCGAAAAGACAAGTCTGATATCGAACTTGAAAGTCAATTGGGCTCTATTCACTCAAAAAAACTGCAGCTCAAGGCTCAATTACCAGGTAATGCGTCCAAAGGGCTCGATTGTTACACCTTGCAAAGCAGGTTTGCAAACACGATTCAACTTATCTACTTTGCAGCCTAGGTGTCTGGCAGTAATTCTATTAGTTTTCCGGGGGGAACGAAAGGGCCAGAGAGATGTGGTCAAAACCTGGCACGTAGCGCTAACTGCATTTTATAGTTCTACTCTACAGTGTAACCAATCCAAAATTCAAACTAGTGGTCCCTGTCAACTACAGTATTTTATAAGACTACTCGGGAAGTTACTTGGATCCAATCAACAGTTTATAAGCAAAGGACAGAGCTAATATCCATAGTGCTAATCATATATTTACAGTTTACTTGTACTATAACACATTCACCATCCACATGTCCAAAGGAAATATATGTGAACAACATACTATATACAAAGCACTGTTATTACAAGTGGAAGATCGAGCATGTCCATTAAGCCAACTTAATAGTGGAATACAAATTCTTGAAACGTTAATGGAGGGTCTAATCTCTCCTTTAGCAACGTGAAGGCCTTTCATAAGTTGGAGGCAAAGAAGGACAATTCTCATTCATGTTTGCATATGGTTCTAAAGTGTTATACTGTGGGAGTTCCATTCGATACTCACCCAGAATCTGGCAGAACGAGAGCTGATCATCCCCATTATTGCACCAACTTGGAAGACGCGTCTGGTTATTCTCAAAAATCTTGAGCATGTACGCATCCCGAATCTGCATGCAGTAGTGAAGTAATTAAAAAATCATGGTTGGAAGAGAGGTTCAATTTAAGTGACAATAAATGAGACGTGGCTGAGATTACTCACAGTGAACTCGGTTACTTGAATAGATTCAGAAACAGAACCAAAAACCCCGGCTTCTTTATACATAGCAAAAATAAAGGCTACACAAGTTGTTGATTTTCCGTCACTGTAAACCCATTCATCTTTTTCTGGAATGCTTAGTAGTTGATCAAATGTCATTCCACGCCTTTCAGTCTCAGCCAGAACTCCATACAAATCCAAGTCCTATACAAGAATAAATGAATAAAGTCGTGACATCCACAAACTCAGCACAAAGTAAATGGGCGTAGTTCACATACACTTCACCTCAAAATCAAATCAATAGAGCTCTAAAAGCATATTTCATCATGCTGAATCAACGGCCAAGTGAGATAACACTCAAAAATCAGTAGATGTTTACCATTGCCGACTTATTCTCCCACATAGTTGTCAAATCGAGAATCAAATTGTGAACCGGAAACCAAGTTTAGTGAGCAGAACATCGAATCAAATCGAGAATCGTAAGATCCAATTCAATCCTTCTTACAAGGTAGTAAAATATAATAGAAATAAATGTGTAAACTAACATATATTGAATTAAGGCATATAGCATCAGAAACAGTATTTTAGTAACTTAACCAAACAAGTCCACAAGCCTTTCAAACTTCCAACAACAATACCATGTCAAATTTGAAATTGACGCGTATAAAGTTAATAAAGTATTCAGGTTCTTTCTACCCAAAAGAAACTGTAAAACTTAATAAACGGCAACGAGTCCTCCAGATTTTATTGCTACAATATGCATATTTAGAAGGAAGGTATCAACGTGAATAAATATAAGTTGGTGACTAACCAATACACTAGGTTGCTCCGAGAAGGGAAAAAAGAGTCGAACAATTACAATTCGTTACAATCTACCGATTTACTCTGTTATTGAGGACCAACTTCGATTCAGTCACAAGTCAGAGTCGTTTACATGAGAATCCTATTGTAAATATGAAATTCATTTATTCTCAATAAAAAACATCAAAAAAATCATGATATCACTATGTTGCATTTTCTTTTAAATGCCCTGAAACTAAGACCAAATTAGCCTAGAGGAAACAAATTTTCTACATCAAATAGGGATGGGAATGCGCCTCAAAAACAATCCTTGTACCACGTGAACATTATCACTGACACAATTTGCTTGAGAAAGACCTACCTAGTAAGGTATGCCAGTTTTTTAGTACACCAATAGAGGAAAAATATGCAAGACTCACAAGGTGTTATGGTACCGGTAGGCTGTTTGAAGTCACATGATTGAGATGTGAAAAGGGATGTTCTCAATTTAAGTCTTCTTTCATTCCCAATAAGCACTACCAGTAAACATTATAATGTCCTACTTGTCGATCATCTTCCATTCTCTTTTAAATGCAATGAAACTAAGACCAATGTTGCACAGAGCACAACAACTGCTTATGCAACGCTCCCACCTTCTTGCAGATAACCTCGTTCCTTATCCTAATCATTCCTATGCGGCCACCCATCCACATAAGCATTCAATTTCATTAACACTCACCTTATGTCTATAATGCTTCTTGGCATACAAATAATCACAAATTGCATTGGCTTCAACAGATAGAATTAATCTAGGAATATTAAGTAAAAGCGTCAATAGATAATGTTCTTCATGGAAATCAATTGCTAACCATGTGCTTGACTTATCAGCTTGTATCTCACCACTGACCCAACTTGGACATTATTACTTGAGATTACTTAATAACGACAAATCACTACAAGTGGTGGAGATACACGATTCAAATAACGGAAAATCCACAAGAATTGTATCAGATAGGTTTCAGGGGAACAGATTAAATTCTAGTAAATACAAGAATGGTTGAAAAAGAAAAAAGTATCAGGAAGTGGCAAAATCACCTCAGTCCCAAGCCGCTTATTTAAAGCTTCATTCCACATATTTGCAGCATATGCTGGCTGCATTCTTGTCCACATAGACATGACAGAAGTTACCTGCAACAAGAATCTCATTTTTATAAAAAATTTCAAATCTCGAACACTAAGCTGAATTCATAACAAACTCGTTTGTTTTCATCTTTTTACCCCGGAAGAAAGAACTTCACATGCTATCCTGGACGCGCAAAGATAATCCATGTGTGATTGCAGTACAAAATGTTTTCCTCTAAGAGTAGGTATCATGCACATCAAGATGTTCACTATAACGTAGAAACGGGTGCCCCATGCGAAAAGAACAAACACCCATTCTAATGAATTTTGAGGAAGTTTTACAAGGTAAATGAGTACAACCTACGTAATGGAACCATACCAAGTGAGCATCAATAGGCGGTGGATAGTTGTCAGCTATGGTGTCAATCCAACTGAAGATCATGTTATGGTAACCATATGGCTTTCCCGTCATACTCCGGGCATATTCCCATGCCGCAGTAGAATTGAAGGTTGCACGCACTTCAGGATGTAAGGGTAGCAATGCTATTTGTGGATTAGAACTATCCTTAAGCGCCAATTCCCACCATTCATCCCATGGTATTACCACAATAATTTCTTCACCCTACAAAACGACCAGGACGCAGTATAGAAATATATTAGTCAACACGCTCGTTAAGACAAAGTGTTAGCATGCTTGTTATGATCCCAAAAAGTTCCAAAAGCCCCAATTAAGAAAGATTCCCCCCAAAACCCTGATTCTCAAATTGTTTAATATTTGCCTTGAGAATTAACAATGCAACCTGTACTCAACAACCGAAACCGTCACAATGCTTCAAACTAATATGTAATCTACGTCTGAAACTGATCCCTTCATCCTTACTCCAGCATAGACTGTTGTCTATTAAGAATTTTCTACTTCTTGCTTAAATATCAAAACTCTTCCTCTGCCAGTTTCAGTCTTTTTAAGTAGTGCATGACCTTAAGTTTTGACTAAAAGTGCACACCCACCTTAACTTTTATGATTCGGGCTAATAATCCACAAAGGCCTAGATAAAATATTTTAATCGACGTTGAAATGCAGAAAATTTTCTGTCTTAATATTTTCAGCGGAGGATTATCACTTGTATGTAAGGTCTGCCTCTCTTCGTGAAGTGGGAAAACTTTAACACAATCAAATGCATATGATTACTATGGTATTCAGAAAGAAGTTATTAATACAAAGATATGCACAACAACACAAAAATAAGAAAACCAACAAGAACCTTAAAATGCAATATTATATGCCCCTGTACTATTCCTACTAGCCTGTAGCCTACTTCTGGATGCGTACCTTTTCATTCTCATGTCCTGATTCACCCACCCAAAGTTTACCAGATTCATCCTTCAAACATACTGCTGTGTGACCAGCAAATGCACCAGTAACCCACTTTTCCAGTGTTTCAAATCCACCCCAGCGTCCACGGATCTTTGATACAGCCAAGAAATCACCCGAATGAACATCATCAGGATTAATAGTACCGCGCCAAGGCTGAGAGCGTTTTTCAAACGATGCACCCATGTGCTTCTTCAGAAAAGCAATGTTAGCATTCTGACCCCACCCAGTATTAGAAAATAATGGCAAGACATCTACTAAGGACAGCAATGTCCCCAGCATCCCTGATGGCATAAGGAATACAGAGATTCCATGCTGTTTTACCTGCTCAGCAATAATTAAGACCTCAATTCTAATTTGCTGGGTTGTCAATATGACAGTCAAAAATACAAAAGAATGAAAAGCAGCATACATATTCCAATTCTGCAGGTTCCTCCCAAGATTCAATTTTCAGTGTGTGTTTTCGGGCAGAAAAATAGTAGTCCCAGGTAATTCTGTAAGGTGTTGCAAAGACATATAAATCCATACACGTCCAGCTGTGAGCTTCAGAGGTCTGGGGAATGAGAAAAAAGAATCGTTCTTAGAACCATAATAAAAGTAAGACCAGCGAATAAGAGCATATACAGAAAATTAAGGAGCTGCATGTTCAAGAGCACATGACATATATCATATGAAATCATCATCACCATGCATAAGGCTTTTAAGCACCCTACAGAATTTACTAGATAGTTATCAAGGTAAGCTTCAACCGATTGGACAGAAAAGAGCTCAGTTGTATACAAATTAAGTCTCATAAAGCAATCCGTTCAGGAGCAGATCTACGGATGTCATTAACCACCACAATTGTGTGTACTTTGGTGCCATATTACCTAGCAATTCTCCAAAAATAAAAAGGATTAAGGTGTATTAGAACAGGCACTGACCATATTGATTTTTTGAAATTTATACACTACGCATCCCAGTCAAGCCTGGCTTCGCCACCGAATTCAGTCCATAAACTAATCTCTAATGCTTAACTCCGTTCTTCTTCCAACTCTACTCTTTTGTAGCACAATACAATTCAAGATATGCTCCATAGGCTTGTTACTAAATAGACAAGCATTGAAACGAACTGCAAAGCCATGAAGAAAGGCATTCACATTCAGCCTTTCAGCCACATCAATTGGTTTCCAAGGTTTCTTCCTAAAAATTAGGGGCACACGCATAACGTCTCCATGAAAGATACATGGTTCATCTTAAAGTGTCTTACGAGTCAAACTCCCAAAGGGCGGTTATATGATTTGCAACACTTGTAGAAAAAGAACTAAAGTGGCCATCATATCTACTAAATCTTATTATTTCAAAGTTTATACGGGTGAGTTCTGAAACTTGTTGCCGCGTTTCAATCCTATACCTTAAAAATGACAAAAGAAACGATAGAGACAACCCCAGTTCAAAGCCCAAAAAAGACACTGTTTCTGCCCCTAAATCCTACAGCACAACTTTCATCAGTAATTATATCACTAACCTTTTGACCTCGTCAGACTCCTAAGAATAACAGTTTGCTATTTGAAAGTACCTATCAAGGAAAAGAAGAAAGGTAGGTATCCATAGAGTTATGGATCCTGACATCTTATTCAGTAGCCTACTTTTTGCTAAACAAAGCCAATCTATCTTTATCTAATCTAGAAGACATGTTACCTGCATTCTACTCTCCTAAAGCTTGAGATTACAAATATTACATCAACATCACTCCTTATAAAATTAGCCATAGACAGCCCTATGTCACCGGCATTTGGGGAAACAAATTGCGCTGTGAATTAATGCAGTAACTCAACGCAACTGGCTCCAAAGGACAACAAGGGAGTAACAATATGGATTGTATTTGCCCCAGAAGTAGCTCAAAACACTCGCAAGCCTGCTAGCACGATTGTCCAGGATATTGAGAAGCTTGTTATTGCTCGTGCTCTTACTTGGAAGAACTTGCCCAGAACCAATTAGAACTGGAACTTCAATGGGAGTACCAGACACCGTCCTAGGCTAAAATCTGTATTTTGCTTGTTTTAATATGGTGTTTACTATTGCTTACAGTCTTGGACATTACGCTAATACTAAATGCCTTATACTAAGAAAAGCAGCTCAAAATTTCCTATCCAATATTTTCCTACTGCTATTAAGATTACTATAAAACATGATTCCACATTACACCCCAATAGCTGCTTGCATTACTAGTTTCAAGATCCACACTTAACTATCAATCCAAAACCCTATTAACCTTTTTGCACATTATTTCTTGCTAGAATGCGCATTAGCAACAACAAAACATCAACTTTCTAATGAAAAAATCACGTACGGACAAACTAAATCAGCGCAATTCCAAACAAATTACAGGGTAAGTGACAGAGGACCATCGAAGATTAGAGAGAGAAGCTCTGCCTTCTCTCTAGAACGCAAGAACACAGATGCAAACAGCAATCAATACGCGACGATCATTGCATCAAAGAGGACCACCGAAGAATCCCTTCGCAAGTGAATTCGTGGGAAAAGATTGGCAAAACATGCATCAGAGTAATATCTGTACTGCACAAGAATCTGTCCATACGGGAATGACAATTGCTTTAGGGTCAAAGCCATTCAATGATGTAAGGGATCTGAAACCGGAAAATCATCCGGTAGCCTGCATGGAGGAACGGCTGGTAATGGAGACGAGTTCGGATTCAAATAAGGAGGAAGTAATGCAAGTAGTTACAAAATTACGAGAAGAAATTGAAGAAAAGCGGAAGGAAAATAGGCAATTAAAAGAAGAAATAACCATAATTACAGAAGGACATGTGAATCGAGGAGAAGGAAACACCGCATTCAAGCGGTCGGAGACGATCTACGTTGAAAAAGACAAACAAGATCTGGAAGCCATTAATGCGCCATTGGAAGGAGGAGTCAAGGAGCAGTTATTACTGAAGAAGGCGCGTGAAGATCAGTCACCTGAGTCAACTCGGAGCCACGTCGCCACGCCACGTAAGTCTATTATAAATGAGGTGGATATTTCTGATTTTCCACCCCTACCTTCGAAAAACAGAGTTCTGCAACAAGAAAATTTGGGAGTAAAACACCAGGAAAACAGGAAATCTTATGCAACAACTCTAAGGCCAAATCGGGAGTTCAATTTGGCCAATAAACTAGATTTCATCCCACCACAAGAGGTGATGGGAAGGAAAGGAGTCGTGTATGCTGATGAAGCTGTGGAAGAGGAAGTGAAAGCATGGGAGAATGCTGTGATTGTACATGTGATTGGTGCAAGACCACCATTCCATGTAATGAAAAATTTCCTGGAAAGAAGATGGAATAAATTCGGGATTTTGTCCCTAAGTTTGTTGAAACCTGGAGTTTTTGTGGCTACATTTGACAACCTTAAAGCACAAGAACAGGTTATGGAAAATGGGCCTTGGTTCTTTGATAATAAACCTTTAATCATCAAACCATGGCACCCTGGTATGTTGATAGAAAAGGATGATCTAATGATTGTACTTGTGTGGGTCAAATTACAACAATTACCATTACAATTTTGGTCAGCGAAGATGTTGAGTAAAATAGTAAGCTCAATTGGGAAACCCTTGTTCATGGACAGTATGACTGCCACAAAAGAAAGGCTGAGTTATGCTAGGGTCTGTGTTGAATGGATGTATGGATGGTTACTTTGGAAGTAAAAAGGGACTAAGACAGGGGGACCCTATTTCACCCTACTTGTTCTTATTGGTAATGGAAGGATTTACAGGCATTATGGATTTCTATGCTAGCCAGGACACTTTCAAGTATCATCCAAAGTGCACAAGTTTGCAAATAAGTCATCTGTGCTTTGCTGATGACTTATTCTTATTGGCTAAGGCGGACAAGGAATCTATGCTAACAATAAAAAGAGCTCTGCAGGAGTTTGAAGAATTATCAGGCTTAGCCTCAAATTTGAACAAGAGCTCTTTATACTTGGCTGGTCTTGAGGAAGGGCAGATTGCTGAATTAGTGAGAATCATTAGTATCTCCCATGGCCAATTCCCTGTGACATACTTGGGGGTGCCCCTCATATCAACAAAGCTTCAATACAAGGATTGTACAATTTTGATTGAGAGATTGACAAAGAAAATCACAAGCTGGACATCCAAATACCTCTCATATGCAGGAAGGGTGCAGTTAGCTATATCAGTATTACTAAGTATGCAAGTCTACTGGTGCAGCATTTTCATATTGCCTAAGAAGATCATTAAGATAATTGAGAGTAAAATCAGAGCTTTTATTTGGCATGGGAAGGATGTGAAATGTACTGGGGCCAAAATCTCATGGAAGGAGGTTTGTTTACCTAAGAAAGAAGGGGGTTGGGCATCAAAAGGCTAGAGGAATGGAATAGAGCAGCCATTTCTCTATGGGTGAGATGGTGCCACAGCTACAGTATAAAAGGGAGGCACATATGGACTTTTAAAGCACCAGCTACACTATCTTGGACGTGGTGCAAATTGTTAAAACTAAGAACAATAGTCCAGCAACTTTGTACATATAAGGTGGGAGATGGAAAGGATATTTGGCTATGGCTGGACAAATGGTTGCCCTGTGGTGTTCTTATAAACAAATTTGGGAGGAGAATTGCCTATGACTCTGGACTTGGAGTAGACTCAAAAATTGCAGATATCATTGTGGATCAAACATGGTGCTTGCCTGCAAACAGATCCAATGCACTAAGGGAAGCAAACCATATCATTATTTCTATACCAGCTCCCAGAAGTGGTAATAAAGATGTAGTGTCTTGGGATATCCATCCCAGTGGACATTTCACCATCAAATCAGCATGGGAGCATCTGAGAACCAAGAATAACATTGTGAAATGGTGGAAAATTATTTGGTTCACAGGAAACATCCCTAGATGCTCTATGATAATGTGGCTGGTATGTAAGAATGGATTGAGAACAAAGGACAAATTGAAGAAATGGAATATGATACAGGATGAAATGTGTGAATTATGTGGTTCTCAGCAGGAAAACAGGGAACATCTCTTTATTCAGTGCTCATATGCTCAAGGAATTTGGAGTACAATCCTTCAGAAGCTGGAAGCAAGGGTACCCTTGAATAACTGGGAACATTTCATTGAGTAAGCAGCCCAACATATGAGAGGGAAAAGTTTTAAAGCAAGGATGTGTAAGCTTTCCATAACTGCAATTATCTATGGAATTTGGCAGGAGAGGAATGCAAGAGTTTTTGAGAAGCTGCAAGCAAGCCAAGAAGGCTGCAGTCAGGTGGTTCAACAATGGATCAAATGGAGAGTATGTAGCTGGACAAATGTATCACCTACTGCAGGGAACAGGAAAATTTGTGCAGATTGGGGGCTACCTCAAAGAATTTTCATGAATAACTCTTAGATTAGTATGTAATGAATATTGATTCATTTTGATTTTAGTTCCAGTTTGAGTGAGGGCACAAGTAGAAGGATGATTCAGTATTGTATATAGACTGAGGAGAGCATTTTTTTTTTTTTGTACAGTGATGATGTAATTCTGCTGATTGAATAAATACAAGGACTTTGACCAAAAAAAATTACTGGGTAAGTGCGAACCGTGAGAGAGATAACGCCGCCACCCAAACCGCGCTCCCCACCGTCGGTAAACTTGAGGCGAGCCTCGTTGCCGTAGAAGCAAGCACCTTTCCACTGAATCGAGCCATTGTCCGGAGCCACCGATCCAACAAACGACGGCAAGAGGTCAACGGCGCCGTGAAGGTTGTTGAGCACCGGCCACGATATTTCTCTTGGTAGGACTGGAAGCACGTCCTTGACCCTAAACGGCACTTTTAAAGCATCACCGAATCCTAACCCTAGCCCTAACAACGAAATCAAAACGCACAGCAATCTCGATAACCACCACATGTTTGATGATTGGATGTGGTGGTATTGTGTTGCGGATCTCTTTCAGTTGTTGATTTGATCCATCATGAGTGAAAGATGGTCAAAAAGGCGAATGTCTTTGTCTTGGATGATCAGTTTCGTCGATGACTTCAACAGGTGTCGGCTTCTGCCTTTTCTACGTCGATTTGTAAAAGACAAAGATAAACTGATCGTCGGAATGAAACTTTTCAAAACTCGAATTAATTATCAGTTGGATCTTAACATGTTCCCGTGATAATTAGTTAAACTCTTGTTAATAGTCTGTTGCCAACTAACTTTCCATTTAATAATTATCTTTCATTTCATCAAATTTAAACGGTTTCAACGATTATGCAAATAAAATAAGTTATTTTCTTGATTATGTTACCTTCGGAGATGCATGTATTTGATATACAAGAAAGATTCTAAAAATATCTTTATCTTTCGCTAAGTCCTAAAAAAATTTTATGACGTCAATTTTGTCATTCCTAAAAACTAAACTTATTTTCTCTTCTATGTAATTTGGGGCCTAATTAGAGCCGGGCTTATTATGGTGCTTATTTAAAAATTTCCAAAATGGATATGGAGCAAATGGGGATTGAACCAGCTTGGGACTATTTGGATTTTTTTTTGGCGCCAACTTAACCTAAATAATTTTTTAAAATATTAGCCCATACAAGTGTTTTTTTTCCTTTCTCTCTCTCATACAAAAGTCAATAGTCAGCTGATGTCAACCAACGCCACCAACGACAACCTCTGGCAGCTATTGTCACTAGCCAGTGCATCCGGCCCTCATCAACACCATTCATTTTCGATCGATAACATCGCTTGCAAACCTCCAGCAGCCACCTCCACCATCCAACTCAAGTAAGGTAATAAATTAGAAGAGTCGCCTACTGAACGGGCTGAAGTAAAGTCTCGGAAGGGTTGCCTATCTCATGATGAGTCTTTGTGCCAAAGCACTCATAACGCGCCGAGTAGTATCCTGGAAGATTCGTCCGCCTGGTAGCGGGATAATGTTTCGGAAGACTCGCCTACCTAGCGAAAGAGGAGTCATCATGCTAAAGCAATCGAATCTCCCTAGCATAGTCTCCCCGGGGAGTCGCATATCTCACGATGAGTCCTTATGCCAAAACACTTGGAGCGCGCCAAGGTAATGTTTCAGAGGAGTCGCTTATCCGACGGGCCGAGGTAGTTTTCGGAAGAATTACCTATATGACGAGAAAAGAGTCCTCATGTCAGAGCACTCAGAGCTTTTTGCGATAGTGTTCAGAAGGTGTCGCCTACCCAAAGGAATTCCGCACACTCCAAAAGAGTTTGTCGAAGTATGTTCACGACCAATGCGAGATGCGCATGGTATCGTAAAGGGATGGACCAACACTGAGGTGGGGGCGTGTTAGTGAGTGTTGGGGGTGCGATTGAATAAGTGGCTCAATACATGAGCGTAACGGGATGTGTGCAATACCAAGAGCATGCTCAATGAAGATGGCGCGAGAGCGGAGTACTAAGTGTCGGGTGGGGGCACTTGACCCAGTGACAGTGCATGGAAGACTACACCCTTTCTATATTTGAAAGAGCCAGGTTTCTACTTTAATCAACTGGTCTCCTACAGCTTCTATTTGGATCACTGAGAACGTGATTCCATGTTATACAGCAAAAGCCGATTAATGGTGTAAGTATCTAATTAACTATTCCAACATTGACATTTTAAGTAAGGTTTAAGATAACTATTTTAACCTTTCAATCTAGCTCTTAAACAGCCTTTTTCATTGTTCTTTGATTAGAAAAGTTCTTGGTTACGGATGAGGATCGAGACAGGAAGGGGTCTGCCTCCGACTCATCCACGGCATTATGGCAAGATCAACAGTAACCAACCTTCAAGATACAGTCTTAATCCGAAATCTTTTTATACTTTTTCACACTTTATTTCCCGCTAAAAGGTGCATTGACAACAAAACTTTAACTTTGGCAATAGAATCAAGCACTAACAAGCTAAATCAGCAGATCTCCGACTAGTTTACAATGTAAGCGCGAACCGTGTGGGAGATAACGCCTTAATCCAAACCACGATGACGACCGTCTAAACACTCAAGTCGAGCGTCGTTATTGTAAAAGTAAGCTTATTTTTCACTCGATTTAAGTATTTTTTGGAGTCAAACATCCAACAAAGGACTGGAAAATGTCAAAGGCGCCGTGAAGCCTATTGAGCACCGGCGATGATATTTCCATGGTTGAACAAGAAGCATGTCTTTCACCTGTAAACCACCCAACCAATATAGTAGCAAGAAAATGCACACCAATCTCAATAACCACCACATGTTTGTAAAACATGTAGTGTTTGGATTGATCATTGGAATGCACAACAATCTCAATAACCACCACATGTTTGTAAAACATGTAGTGTTTGGATTGATCATTGGATGTGGTGGTATTGTGTTTGGTTTTTTTGTGGCTGTGGATGGATTTAATCTATCATGATTGAAAGATGATCAAAAGTCATAACTGTTCGGATACTCAATTTAGGGCATGAATTTAATCAAGTCTCCATTTGCCTTTTGTCCACGTTGATTGTCTTGTTGGAATACATTGTACCGTAAAAGATATTACAACTTCTACAACTTACTTAGTACTGCTTTGATTTATTTTATTTTCCATGTGTTACAAAACTAAATCAAAACTTTTCTTCATGTGCAAGATGCAATTTTACGCATTGCGTTAAGTTGACTAGACACAAGCATGGTGTGCACATTCGCTGAGCACGCCACATACTTCCTCAATTTGACGTAAAGCCATTCCCTTCCCTCTTAGAACCTATTATGATGCACTCTACTTTTTCAAGTTTGCATGCTTCCACGATCGTTTTTCAAATATGTTTCTCGTCACCTTTTACGAACGGATATGAGGAGACATACATGATGGAGATGTCAATCTGCATGATATGTCTCAACTTTCAATTACAGACAAACCTTCGTAGACTAAACGTAAATGCACAATAGGACTGATACTTGCATCTAATATCCCAAATTTATGTCTAATTATCCCACCAAAACTTGTTTAGGCAAAAATTGAAAATGTGAGTAAGAGGGACAACCTTGGTTTCCTCTGATATTCCATATATACGTAAAAGAAGAAACCCAGGGTAAAGTTGAAAGAGAGAAATTGAGGTTTTCCATGAATCAGGACAACAGATGGTTTTTACTGAATTGGTGGAAGGGACATGGCTTAGTTGCTCTTCCGGTTTCAAGTTAGCCAAGTTATCTCCTTTTTGGACCAAAATAATACTTAATCATCTTACTAGGTATAAATGGAGATCACAAGATATTCGTTCACATTGTGTAGGCACTAGCAGCATGACTGTCACCCAATTATGACACTAAAAACGCCAAATTTGTGCAACTTAATTATCAGTTCACCTAAATTCTTGCTAGACACTCGAGCTTCTCTATGGATCGCATTTGACAGTATGCAGTGATTTCTTTTTAAGAAAAAACTTACTATTACTAATTTAAAAGGTAAAGCATTATTCCCAAAAACCTAGACCTAGACAACAAAATAATCCGTACAGCAAGAAATTGTCCAAAAAGTCTAGAACGGCCTAATTGCCTCTGCCCAACACTAAGAGAATCGCCAAAATTAATTTTTATTACTTTCGTTTAGCACGTGGCTTTAAAAAAAATAGTTCCCTTGAAAACAAGAAGAACGACAAGTTCTTTTTCCCTTTTATTCCCTTTCAGGTAAGGTAAAGCTGTGACAAAGAGTTAACAACGCATGCTGAAAGCCTGAAAGGGGCAAGCCTCCTGCTTACTAGACCGTGCACGGCAAAAGAAAAAACAATGTAGTACAGAAACAGGCAAATATTCCTTTTTGATCACAGCTCCGTCCCTCTAACTTCTAATGACTAATAAGCTGCATCTAAAACTTAAAACTGATCATGAATTGCCACACCGACACAAGGCAAATCGCAAGAGGGCAGTATTAAATTTCTTACTATATCCTTAAAATTTATCGAACCGTTAAAACCTTAGTAGGGTTACCTGCCTACGACCTAGTAGTTGTTCCCAAACATGTTGCCACGGTTATCTATCTGCAGGCCGCGTCAGTTCAAAAAGCCTTAAAATCTTCATTCATCAAACAAGCACCAAAAGAAAGATCTTCTTCACACGCCAAAGAGAAAGCAGTTTGAATAGCAAGGAAGAAAAAGAGCAATGTCTTCCACTGCCAGGGGCTGCCTAAATGGATTCAGCTGAATCTGCAAAGCAAGCAACAACTTCAGTCAAATCAGTTGTACTTTGCCTGATGATGATTAAAAACGCTTCAAGGAAAAACACCACTCTGTACACACAGGAATCCTCGGGGAACGACCAGTTACTGTGCTTACGCAACAAGCCGCCAGATGGCAAGCTTCTTCACAATAATCGGTAAAAACTGCTGGGATATCTATCTCCTTAATTAGCCCCTGAACATGCAAACTGAATCTTAGCAAAGGAACAACTTCGACTAGTATCCTTAATTGAAGCACGTGCGAGAAAGGGACATACAATAGTTGGTAACCAAGTTGAGTAAGCAGCAACACCCGCATTTGGAGCAATGATTAGATGAGGACTAGAATTCTGTCAGCGAAATAGCAACATCATAAGCCAAGCAGCAAGAACACCAAGAACACCACTTTCCATGGACTAATGGTAGACAACCTTCGCAACATCTCTGTAACGGTCATGGTAGTAACCTGCATGAAGCCTTAACGTGACTGCTGAAGATTTAGCTGTCGACGCATGTGAGCTGATACTCTCATCCGCATATTTGCAAATGCAATCTGTCTCGGCACACTAAGCGTAGCTACGAAGATCGTGTATCTCGCCATCCCTAGACATTGTAAGGCAATAACGAGTAATCATAATCAGCATATACATGCCAATGAGAAGCACCGTAAGAGAGCACAAAAGTCACGATGTCGGCTAGAAATAAGCACATGATGGATTACAAGCTCTCATTACCAAGTGATGAACTCAAATTCACTAATACAAAGCTTATGTTCATCTCCAATCCTAGCCAGCCCCCTTGATGCCCCCAAATGTATCAAAGGAAAACAAACTGAAAACATCAATTATGTGGAACTGACCTAGTTTCAGGGATGGCAGGTCCAACAAGATCGATTCGAACTTGCACTCCAGGGAAAAGGGCATGCAACTCCCCAAAGACAGAAAGTTGAAAAAGCTCCTTATCAGGCCCTTTGAGAAATTTAGTTTAGTGGAACTGAAATTCAGTATAACCACCAAAATTACAGCCCTAAATATAAACATCAAACTTGCCGGAGGAAGTGAAGGAGAATACTAACTAAACTGCAAACGGCGAAAGCTGAAAAGGTACACATGCATATGCGCCACGCACAGAGATAGAGAGTTGTCCTTCACCACTAGAATGTACCTTCGAAGGTTTTTTGGAATTTGACATTTCATTTTTATTTTCTTCAATTCCCCTGTGGGATACATATAAACTTGATATCTCGTTAATATATTTATTAGAGTTCAGCAATTACTTATTTTCTGCTGGATCAATCATCCATTAGATGTCTAAACCGAGTACAGAGAATATTCTATCATATACTCCAATGCAACAATGTATAATGATATAGACAATTATTTCAGAAGCAGATCATAGAAGCAAAAGCTCATAGTGCGCTAAATGTTCTTTGCTTAACAAAGTTACAAGCATAAGTGATCTGCTGACAAACAAAAAGATAATTGCAGCTTATAGTGCCCAGCACCCCCACCCAACACGCACATATACACACAAAAATCCTCTCATAGTTTTTCAATCTTCACAATATAATCCCCTTATATACCTTTGAATCCATTTATGGAAGAAAATTCATTTTGCGTGTTTGTTCTAGGCATCTTTTATGTTCCACAGGACAATTTAGATATTGGTGATGGTCTGATACTTTGAATAAGCAATCTAACTCCTTAGAAAACTTTCTTCTACTAACAAACATACTCGCACCCCACTCAATGCTGGTCCCTATCTATTTTAAATACCCATAAATAAAATGGGGTGAAGGATGCAAAACAGCTAAAGAAAAGACTGAATGTTTTACATCATAATTTCAGATGATAGAGCGTTGGTGATGATATATTACCTAGGTAGTGAATGCACAGTTCATCAGTGGTTACAGAAATCAAGCTTCTTGTAGCAGCAAGTTGAGCGACCCAATAAAACGTAAGTGGCTAGGGTGAAAAAAATATATATTAATCACTGAATATCTTATGGCTATTACTTGAAGTTTGAAGAGGCAAGGATTTTTTTAATTCGGGATTGTTTGCCTTATTGGCATCACAAGAAACTTCTTAAACGTGAAGTTAGTGCAAAGGCAAATCATTAGAAACCACAACTGGATGCATCAGAGTGAATATCCCTATTCCAACTTGAAACTAGTAATTCACACATTAAGCGCACCCATTGAAGAAGGAAAGCAGCAGGAGAATGTAGCGGAATGCATCTCCACTCAAGGTAGTCCTTCCAACAACTTAATTGCTTCTGTATTGAAGACAAAGGTCCTGCATGATTCCTTCTGTAATTTAATTGTGAAAACAACAAGAATTGATTCAAAATAAGTATATTCTATCAAAAGCAACAGATAATAATAATACCTTTACATGGGCACAAGACACTCGGAAGATTCCAACCCTCAACCAGCCTAAAAGACAAATAGATGAGGAGAAAATGGTACAGGTCAGTTGAATGGAACTGCAAGCCTACCTATATTTGTCCTCGTACAGTTGATTATTGATTTCACTCTCGTTACAATGCTATTGACAATTCCAAACCAAGTATTTGCATAAGTATTGTATCATCCGTCACAACTAAAAAGGACAAGGACGGATCCCTGCCAAGGTGGATAAAGCTTACTACAATTATTATTTTTTTTCAAAAAGACGTCAGAAAAGTTTTTGAGTTAACATGGTTTATCTGTATTTTTTTAGTCAAAATTCAGGTGAGAATGTAGCATAGCGGGCTCCCGCGTTTCATGTAATTGGTCATTTATATCACATTTGCTAAGATGGTTTGGCTACAATACACAAATAGTATATGCTCATACTAGTAGAACCTCTTTGATGGACATTAACTGCAAAATTGGGAAAGATTGCTCCGCATCAAAACTGTGGTTCACTTCTCGCACTAAAAAAATGACACCAAGGTGTAGACCCAAATGACAAGCTTTGAGAAAATATGAAAAACATTAAACTATCAACTGAAAAAAGTGCACAGAAGCACGCCTGAGAACAAACATAGCCAGCACACGCCACAACAACTATGTATGTATCTCCACTCAAATGCACTAAACAAGTTTTCACAAGAAGCTAGGGTGGACGTCCGATGAAAACTAACTACTCATGCATTACTATAAGAATTTAAGTCTGTTCAAGCTGACAATCCTAGCCCAAACGTTCCTCTTGAATCCGCCTTCTTAACCTCCAAACCAAACAAGTACGTGTATCACTGCAGTTGCGCAGACAAAGTAGAAAGCAATATCTAGATCGATCTAAAGAAGTTCACAAATCTTTAACATGGAAGATAGAATGATACCTAGATCGATCTAAAGAAGAACCCAACGCAAAACAACTACATTCACGCGTCCACATTCCTACGCGATGAATTCCCCACTTGGCCAATACTGAGCATCGAGTCTCCACTTTTTCACACACCTGTGGAAAATAAATAACCACATAAATCAAACTCATCCAGACAACTGAATATCAAAACCTCCTGTGGCTATTTCCAAGAAAAGCCGATAATTCCATCCGTCCCTTAAAAAGACTCCCTTTGAATAGTTCGACGAATTAACTATTTAACTGCATGATGATGTAAAATAATCTTCTTTTACCTTCATTTAGCTAAAATTCCCATAATAGAAGTTGAACATGTAAACACAGGTATTGTTTTTCGCCCTAGTTTAACTTGTCAAACAATACTTGTTTGATCCATAATTATAATTAAATTCATTTTAATCTTTACATTCAAAATTCTATCCAAAATATTTGCGAGGAATCAAAGGAAATATTAATTATGATACACGTAGCCGACCGTTCCCCTAACTGCCCAATGTTTTGTCAGATAAAAGAGGACTCCTTCTAAGAGAAGGACAGAGTAAACGATTACCTGAACGGTAGCCCCTGTGTAAAGGTAAAGGGAAAATCATTTACGACATCGGCATCCCTCATTTGTCTTTCCAACCTCTCGCATTCTTCTTTGTGCAAACTCCAGTGTGAAATCTGAATCACAAATTGCTCAACAATCAACCAATTGCTTCACTTCGTACCTCATCGTTTCCTCGATTATTTCCTTTGAATTCTAACAAGTTACTAACATAGATTTAGTACACGCAAACGTTGCTATTTCAGTTCACTAACTAAGTTTACTCGTACTAAAATCATCCCTAAGATTTTGGAAAAAGTCAAAGGCGGAAACTAGACAAAAGAAGAAACATGAAGAACCTGGTGAGAGACCGAGCAATAGGCAACGGCGCCACAACGGCCACACCGTCGGGTTGGTGGGCCGGAACACCGGGTTCTTCCCCCTCCGGCGCACTCCATTCTCTGCGTTCACGAAATAGGACTGTGCCTGGTTTAAGTTTAACCAATCATACCAGCGGTGCAGGTCCGTTGGGTTGATTCGGGCCAACCCAACACTCTTTTACTCTTTTCTCTTCGGGTACATGGGCAACCCAATTCCTTTGGTTACCCCACGGTTTTGATATAGTGTTTGGTAAATGACCCGAGCCCACGGTTGTTCGCCGCTTTGGTTTATTTAACTTATCCAATTTTAAAATTCAGCTTAAAGCTGATTCATTTTGCACAGAGTGGCACCAAAGCTGCATTGCCGCTTAAAATATCAAACGCGGCTTACTCTAGATTCTGCTTAGAATTGATTCTCAAAAAGTAAATTTTAAATTAAATTATGATTACTTCTCAAAACCAACTTTAAGTTATTTTTAATAAAATCAACTTTAAGCTACGAACGGTGTTTGAATATGGTGTACTGAAATCAGTTTCATGTGGCAAAATTAGCAAGCTTAGTACTTTAATAAAAGATGTTAAATGTTTTATAATTAATAGGTATATTTTGGTACTTAGTCTAATCTAATTATGAAAAAGTGATTAATCAATGATCTTTTTTTAGATTATGAGTTAACCAGTTTCTTAACTTTTGAAAGCTAACTAATGTAATCTTTGTCAAATGTCTAACAATCTGATTCATTCTATATTTAATCAGATTTGACCATTCTAAAGTTAATCGCAAACAGGCTCCGAATTATAATTCATGAAACGAGAGAACTGTGTATTTATCACTTTAGGGCTAATGTCAAATTTGTACCTTAAAGCACGACTTTAGTAGTCAACATTTATGATGCACCAAATCAATAACTAAAAACTTATTTTAAACCAAATGTCGATAAAGCATATCCAAAGAGTATGACTGTCATTATGAAAAAATGTCCTTAAAGCAAATCCACTTGACCCATCTTCCTTTTCTTCCTCATCTCCCCCCTCCCCCCACCCCAGCTCGGTAGCTCCGCATCCCTCCCATCTTCATCCTTCCACTCTCCAACCACCCCTACTCATTTGGCCACTACCCACCCTATCGTCTCCATCGCAAAGTAGCTAACCACCGTTGTCGCTGACATCGTGCGGCCACAACCACCACCACAACGTCTACCACGCAGTTGTGACTAGGGATGGCAATCGGGACCCGTACCCGGCGGATATCCGCCCCACCTCGTCCTGCTCTCATAGGAGCGGATTTTTTTTACTATAACTGGGTCACAGGGCGGGTTTGGTATTTACTTTCACAACCCGCAGCGGATACGGGGCGGATATGGTTTTAGATATATCTGACCCACTACCCGCCCCGCTAACCTTTATTTCCCAACATTTAATCTCAGCCGTCCATCTACTCCTATATAAAACATGAAAACCCTAGTCCCATTTCATCTCTCTCCCAATCTCTTCTCCTGTGGCGCCGCACCCCAAGCATTTCCACTTGGTCAGTTGCCTTCTGTCGTCGGTCGCTGTTCCGCCGTCACTTCTGTCGTTGCCATTCGTCGTCGCTTCCATCGTCACCAGTCGCCGTCACTTCTGTCATCAACAGTAGCCGTCACTTCCCTTGTTGTCGTTCGCCGTCCTCCGTCCTCCTGAGACTAGTATATCTTGTTTTGCACTTTCAATCACGCTCAGATCATCGCCAAATTATTCTTTTTGTTTTTCACTTTCAAAAATTAGAATTCCAATCGAGTATGAATGGGTTTTGGACTGGGTACCGGTTTTATATGGTGATTGTGGTGTTATCAAGCATTATCCCGAGCATTGCAAGGCTGCGAAGAAGAAAGCCACGCATGCTTGGGTCCCAGGTAGGGATTGAAGTTTCTGATCAATTTGTCGATGTGATATTTGGAAAACTGCACGGATCGGGTTAGAGTCGGATTACCGTCGGATCGGGGATGGTATCATCATCTCCCAACCCGATGGCGGGCTGGGGCGGATTCACATGTTTGGTGTGCGGGGCGGGTTCGGATGAAACCCGCATCCGACCCGCCTCATTGCCATCCCTAGTTGTGACCCACCCCCGCTATCTCTGTCATGCATCAAACCCGTCATAACTAAGGGAATTTTTTTTGCAACCTACCCCTACCGCCTTTGTCGCATAGCCGCACCCAACCAATAACCTGATAAAAAGGCTAATTGGTGGTGCATGACAAACTAACCTCCATCAGCATACCACTGCCACAAGCAATTGCCCCCCCCCTTCCAACCTCCATCACCTTAGTCCAATGCCACCACATCTCCACCATCACCCCACCCACCACCGCCTAAACCTACCAACGAGCACCCCAACCCCAACCGAATAACCACCACTAACCAATTGCCCCACCTTAACCCAATGCTGAACACCACATTGCTACCACCACAAACCAAATGTCTCACCTACCACCACCTCAACTAGACCTGGCAAAAATCTACCCAGACCCGCTGGTCGATCGGTACCCGGCCAAAATATTCGAGTACGGGTACATATTTTGAATACCCGTCGAAAATAGACTCGTACCCGAACCGATCTGTAATTTTTGGATCGGTCCAGGTCAGATACAATCAGTGTTATAAAAAGTGCAGCTAGGCACCAGGCGCAGCTAGGCTCACACAGCGTGCCTCGCTTATGCCTAAGCGCAGCGCGTTCAAAGAGGCGCACACCTCGTGCGCCCAGGCGCTAGGCGCACCGCAGCGGTGGAGGCGCCAAGCTAGGCGCAAGCTGTGTAGCAGTTGGATTTTTGTGGTGTGGGCCGTCGATTACCAAGTCAAAACCCCCTTTCTGATTCACCCAAATCATTTTGCGACTAAGACCAAGACCCAAATTAATTTAAGACCTTCCTGTTTGTCTCTCTCAGTGTCCTCACGGTCTCTCACCTCGCGACCAAGACCCAAATCAGTTCACCGCTGTCGATCTTGCGCATCTCTTGTCTCGTCTAAGCTCATCGGCTCATCTCCCGTCTCCACTCGCCAGCGCATTTTCCCGTCTGCTCTCTAGTTGCTGCGCTGCTTCAGCCGCCTGCACAGCCGCACCTTAGTTGTCGGTCCCCTTCACAACTGCTGCTCCGCAGGTTTGTCTTAAGAGTTGGGCTGTTGGGGTGATCTTATTGTTCTTGTTGTTTCCTTACCACCTGCTAATGAGAAATGTAATGTGTTGCGATTTGCAAACTTGCTGTTGCGTAATGTAATGTGTTGATAAATGTTCTTGTTTGATTTCTGAAACACAGTATGTTTTTGTTTGATTTGTGAAACATAGTATGTTGCGAACTTGCTGTTGCGCTTGAACTTGTTGTTGCGCTTATGTTTAATGTTTCTCTTCGCTCAATATATGCATATGTCGTCTTGTTGTACTAAAGAGAGAGAGAGAGAGAGAGAGAGATGAGGGCAATTAATCAACAGAAGGACCACCGAATAGAAGGGAAAGAATTGTACCGGAACATTGGCCCATTTGCTTTGATCGGAGAAATTGAAAACTAGGTAAAAATAAAATTAATGTTTTTGTTCTGATTTTTTTGACGTAATTTTATTATTTTAATGCACTATTATTATTTATTTTTAATATTGCACCTCGCTTCGAAAAGGCGCGCGCATGCGCCTTGCGGCTAGGCTCCAGGGACCTTTTGCATCTTAGGTGTGCCTGCACCTTTAATAACACTGGATACGGTTTACCCGCTCTACCCAAACTGTTCACTGTATATAAATGCCAGATTGCTAGGGTTTTTATCTTTTCCTCTCATCTTCTCCATCTGCGCCGCTCCTCTCTCTCTCTCGCTCACGAGTCACGATGCCGCTCTCTCTCTCATGACGTCCCTCTCCGATTTGCACTGCTCTCCCTCCTTCTCTGAACTCTCTCGTTCTTACCCACCAGGCCACCATAGATCTCTCACTCTCACCCAGCATAGATCCACCGACGACCGCATCTCTCCCTCAGCCTTGTTCTCCATCCCTTGCACTCACCCACCATAGTCAAATTCACCGACGGCTGCACTTCTCCGCACCTTGACGGCGCCTAATCGTCCAGCTCCGCCGGTCACAGCTCCGCCACTATCTTCCATGGAAAGCCTCAGCCTTCAACTTTGATTTCGTAGTCGATCTGCTATGAAATCGATTCAGATCTTGTTTTTTTATTTATGTAAAATTTTATAATAGTCAACAATCAATTCATATCTCAATCTACTTGTATTATCTCTATATGAATTTTTGTATATTTTTGTTGGATTTGAGATTGTTTGGTTGGATATTATAGCCAAAAATATCATTTTATTTTATTGTAGTAACAAAAATGAAATCATGTAGAGATTAAACTGTGATAATTATAGATTTGTAGTAATAAAAAGGGGAAAATATTCCAAGAGAAATAATTAAAATATCCTAATGAATATATATATATATATATATATATATATATATATATATATATATATATATATATATGGGAGCTGATCCGTTGAGAGCGCTAGCAAACTGGGTTAAGTTGCTAGCGCGATCTGGCCGTCCACGCGCGATATGTAGATGGTCCAGATTTTTTTTTACATTTTTTATATCTATCCGCTACAGTATGTAGCGAATAATTTTTTGACAAAAATACCCCTAATCCCAGCACTGAGGACGATGTATTCTATAGGCAAATAACATCCGCCACATAATGTGGTGGACAAGCCAAGGAAAGGCATGCATGATGAAATCTGAGAACTTCTATCTTTATCTCTAATAGAAAACCTATCTTCTCTTCTTCAGTTATGCTCTGTTTCATCTCTTCTCAATTTCTTTATCCTTGATTGATCCAATTCCATCATTATAGTAACCGTGGCCGTAGTGTCTCGAAGCCGATACGATACAAATATTCAAATAGAAACCCCCACCATTTATCAACCGGATTAACCCAAATTCCTTAAAGCAATCAAATAACACACAAAAGCAATCTCTGTGTCAAGTAAAAAGTCAAAGCCATAATGCAAAATCAAATGAGACTTTGGTTTAAATCTAAGATTTCAAAATCAGTTTCACCATCCATAAGCACCGCCACCGCACTACCACCCACACACACCCACCACCATAAACATCATACCCACTACCGTGCCATCGCCGAGCACCACCGTCATCACCATCAGATCGACGGACCACAATCAACAATAGTGGTCTTGGCTTATTTTCTCGATCTTATTTTGAAAACACATGGTAGCGTTCCTGATGGTGCTTCAGAGTCTATCGGAGAGCAACTCCAAAGCAGTGTGGACTGCCACAGCAGGCGGGTTGATTCTTCTGTCATCGCCGAAAGCAGATCTGTCTACAAAGCGGTAGCTTTCCCCGCCCGCCTAGTGGCGGTGATGCCGAACGTTGACTTTGGGTGATGTCGAGGCTACGACGGCGGTGGTGATGCCGAGGCTATGGCGGTGAAGCCAAAGCTCCACGCGCGATGCCAAGATCTGGGGTTGGGGAGGACAAAGGTGCTAGCAATGCCAGTTCACAGAGAGAGAGAGAGGGTTTCTTTTCTAAACTGAGAAAAAAGTGGGATTGAAAGTCGGTGTGTCTGCAAAATATCATCTGCTACATTATGTAGCGGATAATATTTTGCCTATAGCGGACGTACTTAAAAAAAACACAAAAAAAAGATCTGGACCGTCCACAGATCGCCCGTGGACGGCCAGATCGCGCTCACAACTTAACTCAGCTTGCTAGCGCTCTTAACGGATCAACTATGGGAGCTGATTCATTGCTCGCGCTGGCAACTTGAGTTAAGTTGCCAGCACAATTTGGGCAGTCCACGCGAGATCAGTGGACGGCCAGATCTTTTTTTACTTTTTTTTCTAAGTCTGTCCGCCACATAATGTAGCGGACAATATTTTGACAAAATTTCCCTGACCTTGCACGCAAAGAAGCAAAAAAAGGTGTGCAATACGGCTGTCCGCTACATTATGTAGCGGACGACTGTATTGCACAGATGAGCCATAGTCAATCGGCAACAGTGTTAGTGGGATGCACAAACGTGACTGATGATTGCCGGAAACAAAAGTGTATTACAGATATCTCCCTCTGCTTTCTCTCCTCATTTCCTTGATTCTCTCTTATTTTCTCTTCTTCGTGCAGATGAATGGCAACCGCTCAGCGCTACCACCATATGCCGTGGAAACCATCAATCACCAAAGTTTGGCACCACTATTTTTATCGCAGCTCTCTTTGAACAGGTTGTTACTCCTTATTTCTATCTCCAAGAGCACAAAGATCTCAAGATGGCTAGCTTCACTTGACCCTCCAAAAAAATGCTTATTCGTTCCAACCAAAGACATAAATTGAAATCCTGATTTTTACAATTCAGCATCACTAATCCTACCACTCAAACCAGATCCCCAATATCATAAAGACAAATTAAGAAGGAGAGAGATTTAATTAACAAAAGCTCAATTGTAAACCTTTCAATTGATTATGAAAAAAGAAAGGTGGTGGTCGATTGGAGGTGCCCATGGTAGCTTGGAGGCACCGATGGTAGTAAAGGTTGAAGGAAAGTCAAGGCCACAGTATAGTAGAGGCGCCCATGGTAGATTTGAGGAGAAGAAAGTCAGGTGCCCATGGTAGATTTGAGGAGAAGAAAGAGAATGAATTAGGAATTTTGAGGAGAGAGAGAGAGAGAAATAAAATACCCATTTTGTTTGGGCTTTCTTCGAGCTTTCACAGACACAAAGCAACAAAATTTACACCATCTGTTCCACATCAATCGTTAAAACTCAACCCCTGTCTCCATGCCTTGATGTACATGTAAACAACACAGAAAACCACAAGTTAGAAAGAGAAGGAAAAAAGGCAGAGAGAGAGGCGCGGAAAAAAGGTGTGCAATACAGTCATTCGTTACATAATGTAGCGGACAGCCGTATTGCACACCTTTTTTTTGCTTCTTTGCTTGTGGGGTCAGGGGCAATTTTGTCAAAATATTATCCGCTACATTATGTGGCGGATGGACTTAAAAGAAACGTAAAAAAAAAGATCTGGGCTGTCCACTGATCGCGCTGGCAACTTAACTCAAGTTGCCAGCGCGAGCAATGGATCAGCTCCATATATATATATATATGTGTGTGTGTGTGTGTGTGTGTGTGTGTGTGTGTGTGATCCTGATCCATTGATAGTGCTAGCAAAATAGGAGAAGTTGCTAGCGCGATCTGGCCGTCCACGTGCGATCTGTGGACGGTCCAGATCTTTTTTTACTTTTTTTTAAGTCCGTCCGCTACATTATGTAGCAGACGATTTTTTGACAAAAATACCCTCCAACTTAAAAACAGCCCGGCCGCTACATTATGTAGCGGACGGACTTTTCTGACATTTTTTTTCTCTTTCTCTCATTAATGTTCTGACACTCTGTCTCTCATCCGTTACATTATGTAGCGGACAAGTTTTCTAACACTTTTGTTTTCTCTCTCTTTCATCCGCTACATTATGTAGCGGATGAATATTAATTTTTTGAAAAGACCCAATGTGTCAGATCTGAAAAAGAGAGAACTCTTTTCATTTTCTCTCTCTTCCTCATCTCTCGTTCTCTCCGTCTTCTCCCTCTCCCTCGTACCCATTCTCTGAAGATGGCAAATCTCAAAATTTGAGGCTGTCATGGCAGATCTCGAAATTGCTGTGACTGACATTTCCGTAACGAGATTTGCGAAATTAGTGAGTGAAATCGAAGGGTAAACGGTCGGTGGTGACACTGATTGAAGGCGGCGACAGCGGCTGTTGCGGTGGTGGGTATTTATTTGTCTGTGTTGTCTTGGTGAATTTAATGGTGGAAGATGATGATGACATTTATTACTACACCGACGATGTTTTCTCTTCATTGATCGATGAAGATGTTTTCAACGGCCAACACCAAATGCAGCAACTATTACAGTAGTAGCAGCCTGACAGGATTGGCCTAGATTCTTCTTCAAATGTTTTGATCTCTTTTGGGCTGGCTTTTGCCTTTGGTGCAGCTGGATGGGATGCTCCTATCATGTCTTCTAGACTTGGTTACAGCCAAAATGACCCCAAGAGTCTGAGTGAGTAGTTGAATAGCATTTTTAAGTAAAATGAACTTGTCCGCTACATAATGTAGCGGATGAGAGAGAGAGAGAGACAGAGATAAAGACAGAGAGACAGAGTGTCAGAGCATTAATGAGAGAAAGAGAAAAAAATATCAGAAAAGTCCGTCTGCTACATAATGTAGCGGACGGGCTGTTTTTAAGTTGAAGGGTATTTTTATCAAAAAATCGTCCACTACATAATGTAGCGGATGTGCTTAAAAAAACGTAAAAAAAAGATCTGGACCTTCCACAGATCGCGCTAGCAACTTCTCCTATTTTGCTAGCGCTATCAATAGATCAGCTCCATATATATATATATATATATATATATAGTCAGAAGCCATTTACTTGCGAGTAATACCTGAATCGCAAGGGTGGGGTACAGGCAGCAAAAAAGACTATCCGAAAAAATCAAGTAAAAATTACCCGACCCAATTTTATTCAAATCCGATCGGTTTTTACCCGTACCCGGCGAATATACCTGTTTGCTAGGTCTAACCTCAACCCACCCATCGCACCCCTAACTTTGCACAAGCATCACACACCAGAGAGACAATGACATCCTGGCCCCAATGTATTTAAGATGGGTGGGTATTGTATTCTCAGTGAAGATGTTGTAGTCGGTGGGTGAGTTGTCATCGTTCAATGTATGGAGGATGTCGTGCAATGTTTTGCTTGGAGATGGTCATCCGTTGGTGTTTCTGTGTGTGCACGCTCATGCGGTGCTGTGTGTGAGAGTGAGTAGAATGGTGTGGTGATGTTGTTTGGAGTGGGAGGATATGGAGAGGGCAGAGGTGTTGAGTTATGGGAAAAGGTCAGAGAGAAAGGGTGTGGTGGGGTGGGGTATGGGTAGACAAAAGGAAGAAGAAGAAGTGATGAGGCCCACATTTTTATTTTGGTAATGATAGACTTACAACTTAAATTTTCTAACGCCTTCCAATTTTTTAATCGTTGGACTGATTAGCTTCAAAAATAAGTGATCAGATATTGATTTGATGTGTATTAAATAAAAGACTAATTACACATGTGTCCCTGAGGTTTGGGGGTAATTACATGCGATGACACAAAATTTCAAAATGTAAGACTTATATCTGTTGACAAACGGAATACAAAAATACTTAACGGTTCTGACAAAAAGACCAAGTTGCCCCTAAATAAAAGTTAAAATCCTTATTTGCCCCTGGGACTACCCGCTAACCCCCTCCCCCTTCCTCGTCACCAGCCAACCCCATCTTCCTCCACTTCTTCGGCACCGTACCCCGCCTGCCTCCCCCTTCCCTGTCACTGCCCACCCCGACTACCTCCCCCTTCCCTGTCACCTGCCAACCCCGTCTTCCTCCCCTTCCCCGGCCGCACCCCGCCTGCCTCCCCCGTCACCGCCCACCCCGACTACCTCCCCCTTATCTGTCACCTGCCAACCCCGTCTTCCTCCCCTTCCTCGGTGCCCCACCCCGCCTGCCTCCCCCTTCCCCGTCTACGATGCAACCCATCTTCCTCCCCTTCCCTGGCCTCGCACCCCGCCTGCCTCCCCCTTCCCCCTCTGCGCTGCAACCCATCTTCCTCCCTCATCCCCAGCGCTGCACCCCGACCTTCCTCCTCCGTCCCCAGCGCATGTTGAATTGAATTGAAGCCCTAATTTGTTTTGAAAATTAGGGTTTTGAAACCCTAATTGGCCGATTGAATTTTTAAAATATTATGTATATAAAGTACAAGGGGTAGTATCGTCATTTTAAAGATAGGTATTGATGACATCATAAAAGTACACTTTTTGGAGGGAACCCTGACGGATGAACATGGGTGATACATTTGAATCACTTTTGGTCACGGAATGTTACATTTTGAAACTTTGTGTCCTTAACTGTAATTACCCTTTAACCTCAGGGACATAGGTGTAATTAGCCCTTAAATAAAGATACTAAAATTGTACTCTACTGATACTTTAAGGTACAAATTTGACATAAGCCCATCATTTTATCACAACCATGTTAAACCAAGTAAAATATCAAAATATCCCTATTAGTTACAAAGACCTTTCTTTACCAATTTTTATTGAAACACTATATATATTTTTTTATCAATTTGTCATATTGAAACTGATTTTAATACATTTTGCCAAAAACCATTCGTAGCTTAAATCTATTTTTGCTAAAAAAAAATTAAAACTATTTTTGAGAAGTAATAATTATTAAATCTAAAATTTGTTCTTGAGAATAAATTCCAACATGCTGTTAATAAACTAGGATCTTCAAGAATTTGAGTATATTTGTGTATCGTTTATATATAGGTTTTAAAAATATCAAATCTGAAACAAATACGTGCAAATATATAATCGAAAGTTTTTCGCTCATTATAATATTCAAACAATCTAGAGATATTTTCCTATTTTTTAAGGAGAATCCAAACATGGACCACAGAGTATGTAATATGTTATTGTCAGTAATATTCCCGATTAGCAGGTAACTACCATCAAAAGAGTGGAATACGAAAACGCTAGAATAAAGACTATAAAATGGCAAACAAACATGGACGAAGCAATTATTATCGTAAAATTTTTTTTGTGTTAAAATTTTTAAATTAACAGAAGAACGTGATGTAATTTTACATTTGAATGCAAGTAAAAGCCATCAAAAGACTGGAATATGTCTATATCATCAGAAGATTCCCTGTTTTCTCTTCTCCAGATCTTTCAAAACTGAGAATCGTGTTGAAGAGGGCGAAGCATTGGTGGGTCTTGATGAGCTAAGTTCTGATTCCGTTTGACTAAAACCTTGGAGGCTTCTTTTATTTAATTTATAATAACAGTAATATACTTTTAACTCGCTTTGAATAGCTTCAATATGTTGTTAATCCTTTGCAATGTTGGTCACTTGCTACATGGTCAATCACCAGTCTATTGGCCTTTTGTTTTGGTTCAATCTGTTGACCTCTTTTAGAGATTTGTCAAAGCTAGCAATAATATAAACTCAAAACCATTGGCATAGGAATCTGGCAATGCTCACTTTACTTTTCATTATTGTATGATGATGTCCTCTAAGTTGGAGGGGAATGGACCGTTACAATGGCATATCCAAATGGTTGATTTTTTGAAAATGGTGATTTGATTTTAAAGTTTAGAGGGTGTTTGAGATTGATTTCAGAATGAGTAATTATTTTTTAAACAGTTTAAAACAAGTTATAAAAAAAGTTTCAAAATCATAAAATCACACTTTTGTGTTATATGATTTTAAACATTTTTTGAAGGAAAAGGTTGACTAGATTACCCTCATATTTTTTGACAAAATGGCACTAACCGCCTCTTCTAGATTGTTCGTTTAGAGGGAGCTATATATATATATATATATATATATATATATATATATATATATATATATATATATATACACCTTTTTTTTTTTTAACTCCTTTCAGCTCCTTTTCAAATATAATTGTCGCCCAGTCATTCTTGTTATTTATAGAAAATGTGATAAGTAATACAACGGGAAAGGAATAACTATCATATAGTATATAATTTGCTTATATTGAGAACCTTTGCATGTTCTTTGACATCCTTCTTAGTCATTTTTTTTTAGATAAAACACTGGCTTTGACACTTTTTATCAAAACACTTTCTCATATTTCATCAAGTATTTCTTCAACTTTCAGCCGGAGAACTTATTAAAGTTATTTTTTTTATAATTATTATGTTTTTAATTCACGAGTGATCTTTGAAAATCTATCATAAGCATGCTCTCTATCTTAGTTTATTTTATTTTGTCATCACAAATATTTTCAAAAAAATTTCTCACTTTTCAAACGGTATTTATCGTAATTCGCAGATAGCCTACGACGCGATGAGAACACACGAATTTTCCTCGAATGTTTCAATGGTCAATATCTAGATTTAAACTTCAGGCATTTGTCTGGAAGGATACAGACGAACGAATCGCCAGGTTCCCACTTTTCTACCGATAAGACCAAACTTTTGGTTCCTCAAAGTTGACTGCGAGTGAGAAATCAATCTTGGAAAAACAAATTCCAGCTGATCTCACAAGATCTTCTCTGTTAATTGTCCAAAAAGAAATGTTCAGCGAAAGTCCAACCTAATTTAATGGGGAGGGGTCTCTGTTCCAGCGGCCCCCACCAGAAGATCTCCTCAGTCCTGCAAATCACCCCCCCCCCCCCCCCTTTCTTTTTCTGTCTTCTCCCCTGTCGTGTTTTCCCGTGCCGCACGTGATCGACATTCTTCTAGTTTTTACCTTAACCTCTGTAGCGTTCAAGAGCACCTGCTGTGCAGGTACAACGTCGTCCGTCCACAGTTAACTGCCGTCACATCTCGCAATCGACAGTCATTCTGTCTCTGGCTGACAGCCCCCCTTTGACCAGGCGGCGGCATATCACCGGAAAAGAAAATCAGAGGTGGAGGAAGAGATTACTACCTGAGATGAGATCTAACATGACATGCAAGAGATTTTTGTTTTAATCTATCTAATGTGACTGAGAGTAAGAAGTGTCACCCCGGTCTTTAACTCGTAAGATTAATTTCAGGTGTCATGATACAATTTTAAAAGAGTTTACTAGCTGAATTAGCTAATATTGATCAACAAAAAACTTATTAAAGTTTTTTGAATTACTGCCAATACTAAAAAAATGACTTAAAACTTTGCACAACATTTTTCTTATAAGTGTTAAGTGTTAACATAACCACGGTGTTTCATGAGCATGGTCAATGATAGTTGATCCAAATTTAAGCTAGTGTATATAGGCGAGCAATAATTCGTTTAGACTTTTTCAACAATTATTACAATGGACAATATCAATTCACTTTCTTCGGTCTCGATATACTTTGAAAGGGTCAAGGTTACTCATTTGTACGGACCAAGGAGCATTTTCATGTAGGTAAGGATGATTATTTCCAACTGATGCTTTTAAGCGCTTTTTCAAATAAATCTTTCAGTGTGAGAGCGATGTTAAAATTATTACAGACTTCGATACGTTAAATTGTGACATTACTTGCCCATTATTTTTTTCGGCGTTTATATTTTTCATGCACGATCCTACTCAGGCGTCACAAAATTAACCTGTGAGACATTGCTCTACTGACATTTTTTCTCCCAGGGCCTAGTGACAAAATAATGCAAACATCAGACATAAATTACTACGTCCGAGCTCAAAAACTAATGATGTAGTAAATGTAACCGGCAGAAGCCGGTTCCTTCTCCACCTAGAAAGATTTGACGGCGCTCTCGTCAATGGACCTTGGGTCAACACGGCCCCCTCCTTTTCTCACTTGGCTTCTCGCAATCTCACGAGTATCTCTCCCTTCGTACCCGCGCCAAGACAATACGACCCACATCAAATCAAAAGGACCACAGCACAGGGTGGGGGAGGGATATGGAGTATCAGATCACCACCAAAGTGGATTTCAGAATCTCAGCGTATTTCCTTAAAAAATTAAAGCAGATTTTCCCCCAAAGATTTGATCTCTTCCCAAGAGTCGTCGTCTACAATTATCATCTTTGACACACCCCATTCACCATTATAACTTGCTACTACGAGACCCTTCATTCGCATATACATATATATATAAAAAAGGGTCTGGCTTCAGCAAAAAGAGAGCTCTGTTCTTCCATTTTATTTGAATTTTTACTCTTGGGTAGTCTGAGGAAGTGATAAAAATGGCGAGAGACGGCGTGTTTTCACGGTGGAGGAGGACGGAGAAGTTTGAGGGAATGAGTGGTCTGTCTCCGTCAGACTGTCACGATGTTCATGTTCTAGCCGTTGATGATAGTCTAGTTGATCGGAAGGTCATTGAACGGCTGCTCAAAATCACCTCCTGTAAAGGTACGGTACAGCTGATTGTTTTCCCGCACAATTGCACACACGAAAAAGGAAGTATACAAAGAGCTGAGTCACAGCGAGCGCTCGCAACTCATTTAACGCTTGATTCACTGCGAGCGCTCGCAGCTCATTTAGCGCATCTGTGGCCGTCCACGTCCCATCATAGGTACTAAGTATTCTTAGAGACAGATTTTTTAATGGTATTTGTTTGAAATGTTACAGTGACAGCGGTTGATAGTGGAAGGAGAGCTTTGCAATTCTTGGGACTAGATGAGGAGAAGAGCCCTGTTGGTTTTGATGTAAGTGAACATACCCATTCAAAAGAATCTGGATGATTATTTATTTTAATTTGCTGGCTGAATATGGAGGATTTATTGGTTTTTGTTTATTTTAGGGATTGAAGGTGGATCTGATAATCACAGACTACTGTATGCCTGGAATGACTGGCTACGAATTGCTCAAAAAGATCAAGGTTTACTTTTTTTTTTTAAAAGTTAAAATTTTGTTTTTTTTTTTTTTCCATTTAAACAACAGAGAAACAAGGAAATTCAATGTTCTAAAAGTTTGATTTTGAATTGGTTATGGTTGTGCAGGGATCATCTACTTTTAGAGAAGTACCAGTTGTGATCATGTCATCCGAAAACGTTTTGGCTCGGATCGACAGGTAGTTTTACGTTTAGATTTACTCTAGACTTGTTGGTATAATTTTTTTGAGTTTGATTTCATGATAAGATATGGGAATGAAATGAATGGCCTAAAAGGAATAACAATAATGCAACCAAAAAAAAAAAACTTGTTTAGTACAGTGATAGGGAAAGATCTTGAAGAGGCAAAGGCTTGAGCGCTTAAACTAAGGATTGAAAGATCTGTGCCCAATTTGAAGGGTTTGGAAGTTTAGATCAACTGATATCTGCCCATTTCCAAGTGTTTAGACTATTAGAATTTTGGATTAACTGATTTGTGCCCATTTTCAAGGGTTTGGAAGTTTAGATTAACTGATTACAAGTATAGGAACAAACATTGCCAATACACACAAATCTTAAAAGCTTCTTATGGTTCCTGCTATTTCAGTTTGAACATCATTCAGATTGATCCAATGCAACATAGTAAGAAAATCGTCTTTAGAGTTTAAAGACGATAGAATTTGGTATCGTAAAATGTTGTAGATCACATGATTGGTGAAAGAGAACATGGGAGAGTGGTAAACACACCGCATGTTTAGTTATTTGAACTCTTCATTTTTCCTAGAATTTTTCATAAACGTTCAATACCAAGATACATTTGAAGTTCAAATTACTAAAGTAGAATCGATTGTGGGTTACCAAGTGATTTGCATAATGCCTTCTCCTTCTTTCCTAACAAAAAATTGTTCTCGTGCAATGACAGTTGTTTAGAGGAAGGCGCAGAAGATTTCATTGTGAAACCTGTGAAATTATCGGACGTGAAAAGGTTGAAGGATTACATGTTCGGAGAGGATCCAATACAGGGTGAAGGCAAAGGGGTCAACAAAAGAAAGTTACGAGAAGCGTGTGAGATTTCCTCCTCACCATCGTCATCGCCACCATCCATTTCTTCCTCATCACCGTTGTCCTCACAGTCTCTCTCATCATCACCGTCACCACGCTCATCGTCACCGTCTTCTCCCTCATCGCTAGATTCTCCTACAAGGCGGCTTAAAATGACCAACTGTGATACTTAGGATCTTGATCGTTGCATATATATATTTTTTAACCTCCCATCATAATACAAGCAAAGCCAAGTACCTGTTACTCTAAACTGGTAATTTTTGTTGGCTCGTCTTCTTTATTTTTTGATTCATACACTTACCATGTTCAAACGAATGATGGGAGTTATTATTTTTGCAACTTATTTGGTTTGAGCACCAAGTTTTTCCATTTACTTGTGTGGATTCAAGCCCTAAATTTGTTCAAATTTCTTGTGCTGACTGTATCATTGGGGGCGATGTACTTGAACCCGCTTCAACATAATCGGTTCATCCCAGTGTGAGCGATAAAGTCGAATCCTCTTAAAAGGAATCGAGGGGTTATTCAGATCTTCTTAATTACAAGAAAGAGATTTCAACCAGAACTTTAGCAACTCAATTATGATAGCAACATACTATTATTGGATGGACTTTTTAAAAGTTAGTATGGCTGGACCAAATTGGCTGGGATTCGGCTGGAAGGAGTTGATATGGATTTGCACTTGATTTGATTCGGATACGATTCAAGTTGAATGCCCATTCCTGTCTCTTGGAAAGGTATATTGGGTTTTGATATGGGTAGGGACGTGCTTTCTGTGTTCCCTTCTTGAGGTGATTGGCTTGTGATCTGTTATCTATTGTTTTCCAGTTGGGAATACCTGTATCCCTGTCTGTCCGTCCCTCCTATCACATTGTACATATTACTTTTATGGTTGCCCCAAGCTTGCTATGCATGACATATTTACACACTAGGCAGTGCACGATAGGCGGCCCGAAAATGTTATTTTCACCCCCTTATCGACGTAGCTAAAATTCATGCAAGCAGATTAGCGAAAACTTGAACAACGAGAGTCCTGTTTGGTTCCATGTTCTCGAGAGAGCAAATATCACGGTCGCCATGTGACTATAATCTCAGTTTTCAGAGACTCCCAAGACGAGGAGAGTCGTTTTGGGTGTTTACAAATGCATACGGTAAGTAGATATTGTAAGACATTGATTACAGTACCTTGACGGTTCACAAACATAACGTAAGTGTTTGACTATGTTCTCAAACCATTGAACACCAACAAAGTTTCCTATAGTGCAAATTACACTTATATCCTTGAGGTTAGGGTATAATTATAGTTAAGGACACTGAGTTTCAAAATGTAACATTCGTGACAAAAAAAACCTAATTTTGTAACAATTGTATCCATCCGTTAGGGTTCCGTCCAAAAAGTGTATTTTTTTATGATGTCATCGTTATGTATTTTCAAAAAATACTGCCCTTTATTGCAGTTAATGGTTTAAATTACAGGTAAGGACAATAGTTTGGACAAATTACACTTATGTCCAATATAATGGTTTAAATGTTCAAATTAGGATTAAGGTTTTTTAGGCAATTACACTTATGTCCAATATAATGGTTTAAATGTTCAAATTAGAATTAGGGTTTGTATGAAAGCCCTAATTTTCAAATTAGGTTTTCAAATTACCGCGACGACCAATCTTCTGCCGGCGTCGCCCCCCTCGCCGGCGACGTCGCCTTTCCCCCTCCATCTCTTCTCTCCCCTCACCTCGCCCCCCGCAGCAGCCCCTTCCCTAGCCTTACACCGGCAGCTCCATCGCCCCACGCCGCTGCACAAAGTAACGCACCCTCAGTACTCACCACACCCGCTGCAGCCACCGACGAGACCCACCTCTACTTTCACCCGCCATCACCACCTCCACTTCAGATCTGACCCAGATCCCCTTTCTATCTTCATCTGGGTTCAAGCCATGGTGGGCCGAGGACAGGGGAGGAAGACGGGATGAAGCGCCGGTGACGAGGGAGGAAGACGAGGGGCAGCGTCGGTGATGAGGGAGGAAGACGGGGTGCAGCGCTAGTGATGAGGGAGTTCAGACGGGTTGCAAAGGGGAAGGGGGAGGCAGACGGGGTGCGGCGCCGGGGAAGAGGTTGTGGGCATGACGGGGTGACAGGGAAAGGGGAGGCAGACGGGTGACGGGAAGGGGGAGGGGTGGCGGGGGTGGAGCTTGAAGAAAGAAATGGGGTTGGGGGTGGTGTGGGAAAGGGGGTTGGGCGGGGGGGGGGGGGGAGGGTGTTGGGGGGTGAGAGAAAGGTTGAAGTAATGGCATTAAAAAAAATAAGGTTTCAACTAAGGGGTAATAATGTCTTTTTACGAAACCGTTAGGGTTTTTAAGATTCCGTTTGGTCAGCGGATATAAGTGTAATTTGTCCAAACTATTGTCCTTACCTGTAATTATACCCTAACCTCAAGGACATAAGTGTAATTTGTCCTTTCCTATATTAGTTCAATTTGTTGGATAGTTACTTTCCTATGTCTTCCTGCTAATAGAAAATCTTTGTATTCCAAATATTGTAACCTTCCACGTGACTCAAACGTGTGACTGTGTTATTACCTTGGTACTGGACCTATTATATAAACGAAGGCCGGATGAAGACAGTAATTTTTTATATATATAATTTGGTGGACCTGTTTGAAGCAATTAACTGAAGGGTTTGTGATCAACAACCAGTCGGACTACTGCACCCCGCCGGCAATGGTACAAAATTAGTTGGGCGGCCAAAACTACGAGGAAACAAGTTGCCTTATGCATTATTAAGGCGGGCTTGCGGAAGAGCCATCTTCAGGCCATGAGGCCTTCAAGTGTCTTAATAAGATACTTTTAGTCCTGACAGCTCGGAAGTTGGCACAGCCAATGTGTCATGTATAAAAACAAAAAGCTAAATGCTTTTTTTTTTCTTTTTGGAAGATTTTATAAGGATAAAAAATACGGCAACGCTCCTTCAACTATTCACTCGTGGTACCCGTTAATCTTCAACTCGTGCGGAGTTAGTCTCTGAGATGACTTGGTAGCGCTTTTGGTTAATGGAGCATGCATATGTAAACTTTTGCCCTTAACTGGCATTCCCATTTACCGAATCTACTACGAAATGCTCACAATCTATTGGCGGTATATGGTCGGAATGATTTCGTGACTATAAAGAAAGTTGGCTTTGAGATACGTTATAACGCTTTTCTTAAGTGTATATTTATCCCCACCAAGGTATGTAGCGGGTTACAGGTAAGTACCCTCCAAAATATAGCGAAACACATTAGTAAATGGCGTTTGCACAAACGATATTCACCCTGTAGAAAAGTGTATAGAAAATGGATAATATTTTACAAGAAACAATTCTGCAGAAATTCTATTTTGTAGAAGATTTACGGAAAGGAAAAAGTGAAGAGACTAAAGGCTAATAAGAGTGAAGAAAATCCAACCATTATGCTCTATTTTATAGCATTGTGCTCTATTTGTAGAGCAATAATGGCTGCTCACCAAGGGTCACACCCTCTCACCATGCACCAATTCAATTTGGATTGTTGGATAAGAAATCGTTAAGATTAACGGTCCAAATTTGGACCAATAACTAATCGGCTCCCAACAGATCGGTCTGCTCTGAACTGGCACCACTCAGCTGCCCAACAGGTGCTACAGTCGGATATAACCCGAATTGGTGCAAGTGTAATCAACCAGCTACCAACAGTCGAATTTGATCACGAAAACTTTAAGGCGTCTAATCCAGTCTAGCAACGGCCCACGTGCGAAGTGCAAAGTGCGCCATCAAAGCGCCACATTGCACCTCACAACCCACTGTCATGCTCACGCACATGCGTGCGTGCGTGTGATTGTATCCCGTTCGCACCATACTCGATACACATGCATACACCTTAGCATACCACTTAAATATTAAAATAGGTGGAATGCTTTATTATATACTTACTTACTTTTTCAACTCCCTTCTACGTGATATTCCTCTATCTCTTTGCCTCCTCACATTCCTTTCATCATTTTAACACACAAAATGAACCCAAAAAATTGACACAATATTTTCAAAAACACAAACACAATCTACATTTGATGTCCTAACTCCTTTCCCTCTCTCCTCTCTTCTCTCTTTCATCCTCCCGTATGCCCGTAATTACGTTTTACTCATGGCACCCAAGTTCACCGCCCTAGACTTACCGAGCCATCACATCCCAAACTTACCAAGCCTCAACCGAAAGCCCCACCTCATGCCACCTAGAAACCTCCAACACTCGAGCACTCCGCCTATAATGGTATGGTGTCTCAGCTCCCAATAGCTATCAAGGTCGCCACCCGTACGACCCCATTGTGGGGAACGGTGGTTGCAAAATTTTAGGTTCTTTTTCAACAATTTTGCCAATATCTACGAGAAATTTGTGAAAAGATATGATGTGAAATTTCGGGGAAATATCTCTGTACATAACATTTTTAGAAGAATTTTTTGGGAACTTTTCAATTCTATTTTAGGAGAGGATAGTGAAAAATCGCAAAGCAAAATTGAGGAATTCGCGAAAAGAAAATCAATTATTCTGAGAGTACTTGGGATCCACATATAGATGGATACACACTTATAGACACGTTTTGCCCATGGTGTTGTTGGCGTCGCATATATGTTTGTGTGGTATTGGTTTGAAAGGTGTTAGATGACAGTGGTCCTCAGTTATGGCAAATTTCTACTTTGATTAGCGAGAAGGACGGAAGTGGTAAAACATGTGGTGTGAGTTTGCAAGTGCAATTGTCCCCCAAAAAAGTGTATAAAAGTGCCACATGATAAGCACGTGTTTTACCCCATCAGTATCACTCCATTGAATGTTTTCTCAAAAGCGCTCTAGTTGCTGACTTGCTGTGCCAAGCAAAAAAAATATTATAAATCCAAATTTCAAGCATGTCAGGGAGATCAAAAGGTTGTTAGAGGGTGTTTGGGTTGATTTTGGGATGGTCAAACTTGATTTAATCTAGATTAAATCAGGTGTGTAAGTGTTTGGCAAATAAGATTATGAGATTTAATCTAGGTAAAAAAGTTAAAAACTGATTAAATCCATAATTCTGGAAAGTGAGGATTATGAAATAATCACTTTTTTCATAATCAGGTTTGACCTTTTAATTTACCATCTTATCCCCATGTTTTTCACAAACAAAAAAGACATTTCATACCCTTTTAACTAATTATTGGGTGTGACTTTTAATTAACTTTTGGAGTTTTATTCTTTTCTACGCTAACAAAGAGAGGGAGCACATCAGTTCATCAATAGCCGCCTTCTTCCTTCCCACCATTTCTGTACGCTCTACTATCTTTAATTCAGAAATAAGAAGTGACAACTTTTCTAGGTGGTTGAAAATATCTTCTTCAATAATTTTTTCGTATATTGTAGTTATTTTCAAATGGAAGTAATGTTAACACAAAATAAATATTAGAAACTTTATTTATATAGTGTTCTTTATGGTCATTTTGTCATATCAAAACTAATTTAATCAGTTTCTATCCAAACATTTTTTGTAACTTTAAGTTAGTTCACAACTAATTTTGTCAAATAACAAACTGATTCTGCTTAAAGTAGATAAAATCTGATTTTGAAAACCGATACAGATTTAAGCTGAAATCTGCTTTTCAGAATCAATCCCAAACGGCCTCTTAGGCCATTTTGAGAAGTGTCTGCTATTGCCGATCAAGATTTCACGGTTGTCGCACGAGGATGCCCTGGGAATTCACTGTCCTAGATTTATTCCCATTTTTCTTTGTTTGTACATGTTTAAGCCTCCTTTGTGTCATGCAACAAAAATAATTAAAGTCACACCAAGAACCAAAATTAGCACAAGTTGATTCCTAATTAATTTAAATTTTTTGCCACAACAACCGAAATGCCATACCAAATAACACTATTAATCAACAGAGAATAACATCCAAATACTACAATTCCCGCAATACTCAATAGTCGATACGAAAACAGATCGAAAAGTTTTATCGCGAGTAACATCACCCTTATCCTATTCATTCATGTCCTAACCTAATTCCCATATGAAAAACCAAATTTGGAACATGAAGATCTTGACTCCAAACTTGTACTATTGTAATGAAGCCATTGCCATGGCACCAAAGTCAGAAGATCCGTACCCACTAAACTAACACCACGTTGAAAGCTTTAATGTGGTTGACCAGTTAAGCTTCAAACGGATATATCATGACTTTGATTACCGGATTCAAGCATTTGTCTGTGTCAACCACTCCATTACGCGGATGAGGTTGGTGTGTTTTGGCAAACTTCCTGATAAAGTTCTTTAGGTGAACCACTTTCTTGTGTTCTCATCAATACACTCTGGACCAACCAGATTAGTGCCGCTAAAGATGTTTCTAGGAATGTCTATGAATGGACCCTCAATGTCCTTTTGCCCTTTTGTATGCTCCTTTTCACACACACCAAAGTTCAAGTCTTCTTTATTTCTATATCCCGGATTCGTCTTTACCATTTTTAGCAAGTGTTTTTCTAAATTCTTTTAAGAAACCAAAAGGTGATGGCTAACTCGTTCAAAGGAAATAGAATCATATCTCGTGTTTTAGTCACGTTGAGTTCGCTCGAGAATGTGATGCACTTTGACCTAACAACCGTAAAAACTGAAGAAGAAAAAAAACGCTTGTAAAGTGTATTCTCTAAAACAGTAATGAACAGTAGATAAATAAGCAAAAGAAATTTTGAAAATGATTTTTATAGCTTGTAAATCAATTTTTAGTCCCATTATGATTATTTGCGTACTCAATTTTTTAAATGAAAATACTGATGCATACATGACCCAGTCAAATTCCTAAATGGATTATTAAACCAAGTTTACTACAATAAAAAAAAATCAGGGTTTATGAAATGCCGATGTATCATGATCAGGATCCTCTAGACTTTTTCAAATAACTCAGTCGATGGAGTATTCTAATTTGTTAGCGTCTCATTAACAGATTCTAAAATGACAGAAAGAACATTCCATATCTCTACTCACGCATCACTTGTGCGTTGAAAGTTTCGAGAAAATTTGAGTTGCTTTCTTTTGAATTTGGCATTTACGTGCAAGACATTGTAATCTTTGCCTTTCCTAACTAAATTGACATAATGTAATTTTCAATTATGATAATCATTTGCTTATACAAAGTTAAATTTGATGATATCTGATAACTTAAACAATGTGAGATTTACCAATTCAACAGTTCATCCATTATGATTCTTAAAATGTTTAGTGGGAGACACACATAATAGAAAACAAATTTACACAATTTCTAGTCAAAGCTGGGGGTTTTATTACAAAAAGATCCTTAATTAAAAATTATTTCCGAATCATAGTTTAAGGGTGGATCTGTCATTTTCCATCAAAAAAAGCCCGGGAAAATGCCTAAAAAAAAAATAGAAACAAGCATTAACCTGTTCTCCTTGAAAATGTCAGCAACCAGCCAAATCCCACAGAAGCTCAAAGCCAACGTAGTGAGAACAGCAATGCACAAACTGCCGGCAAATTTTAATCCCAATCTCCCTGCAGCTCCACTGAAGGTTTCATGGCTGCCAAGATTCAGCCATGGAAGACCCTAATCCTCTTTGTCCTCTCTTTCATCTCTTCTATACCTTTGTTTTCTTGCCAAGCAAACTCCCCACAAAACATTCAAACTTTCTACCCCTTCCCTCTTCCACCTCTTTTCGCAACACCCAATTCTACCAACAATAATCAGCCCATCTCCCCTTCACCACCATCTCCGCCGAAACAGCCACTGCCGTCGCCACCGTCAAAGTCGTCGTCCAAAAAGGCCGTTGTTAAGGCAGTTATTGCAACCGCGGCAAGTACCATAGTTCTATCGGGCCTATTTTTCCTAATGCTTCAGAGGCACTCGCGCCGTAAGAGGCAGAAGAATAAAGCCACTTCCAATCATGGTAATCCTTCTGTGCCGCCTCCCGAGTTTACGCGATTCAATGGAAACGTTAAAGGGGTTATTGTGGATGAAGAAGGTTTGGATGTGTTTTATTGGAGAAAGTTAGAAGGGGGAAATGTCAGAAGCAGCTTCAAGAAAGAAATCTTTCGAGTCAACAAAGATGGAGAAGAGGAAGAAGGACGTAAACGCGAAAATTTTGAGTCACCCGTACAAGAAATTCCTCTGCTTAGAGGAAAATCTTCAACTTCGCAGAGTCAACTGTGGGGTGAAGTGGAAGATGGGGATAGAAAGAAAGCTCCCAAGGTTCCACCTGTTGGGGTTTCTTTCAAGTCTCTGGAGAAACAAGAATCATTAGTTCAACAATCAACGCGTTCCCCGACTTTGCCAACGCCTCCACCTCCTCCGCCACCGCCTCTGGTTCCGGTGAAGAAAATTAGTCCTGCACCACCACCACCACCACCACCACCACTTCCAGCACCTAAAATTGGTGGTATGGCTTCATCATCAAAACCACCACCAACAATGCCAAGTAGCAGTAAGCAAAACCAGTCTTCTTCTGAGGATGGAAATCAGGTTAAAATGAAGCCCTTGCACTGGGATAAGGTGAATCCTAGTAATGCTGACCATTCAATGGTGTGGGACAAAATCGATCGTGGTTCTTTCAGGTAATAGCAACCCTCGGACTTTCGCTTTTCGTTTTCCTACAAACTAGCTAATACACATGTGACACGGGAAATTTTATATGTTGAGACCCGCACATTTTATGTTTTGTCTGTTTTTATTCTTGTCCCTCTTAATCAAATCGAATTGCTTGTATCAATTTGTATATATTGTTAATATGATTAGAATTTGTATATGGTACGATGATGCTCATTTTTTGACACAATTCAGGTTCGATGGTGATCTTATGGAAGCCCTCTTTGGATCTGTTGCTACCAACCGGAAGTCCCCTCGAGAAAGTAACTCAACAAGTCGAATAGGCGAGAAGTCAGGTCCACCCTCTCAGATATTCATCCTCGATACTAGAAAGTCCCAGAACACAGCAATCGTGCTCCGCTCACTAGCCGTTACGCGCAAGGAGATCATCGGTGCACTCATTGAGGGCCAAGGCCTAAGTGCGGATACTCTTGAAAAGCTCACAAAAGTAGCCCCTACCAAGGAGGAGGAATCAGAAATTCTTGCATTTGATGGAGACTCCACAAGACTAGCAGACGCTGAATCCTTCCTCTTCCACCTCCTCAAGGCTGTTCCATCCGCGTTCACTCGCTTTAATGCCATGCTTTTTAGGTCAAACTATGATGCGGAGATTCTCCACCTCAAGGATTCTCTGCAAACAATTGAATTGGGTTGCGACGAGCTTCGCACTCGTGGGCTCTTCTTGAAACTTTTAGAAGCCATACTCAAAGCTGGCAATCGTATGAACGCTGGAACTTCAAGGGGGAATGCTCAAGCTTTCAACCTTACTTCTCTCAGAAAACTCTCTGATGTTAAAAGTACCGATGGAAAGACTACACTACTTCACTTTGTGGTGGAAGAGGTGGTACGGGCAGAGGGGAAACGCAACGTGATCAGTAGAAATCGCAGCTTGGGTCGCAGCAGCAGCAGCCGAAGCAGCAACACTGGCAACCTCACATCTGATACTAATCCATCGAAAGATGAAAGGGAGAAGGAATACATAAGGCTTGGCTTGCCAGTAGTAGGGGGAATTAGTTCTGAATTCTCCAACGTGAAAAAAGCAGCATCATTAGACTACGATGCCTTAAACAAATCGTGCTCAGGGTTAGCCGAACGCGTTCGTGAAATCAGGCAACAGGTGGAAACCAACGGAGGAGGAGGTGGATTTGTGAGACGGATAAAAGGATTCCTAGACGCGGCTGAAGAAGAAATAAGAGTGGTGAGAGAAGAGCAGACAAGGGTAATGGGGCTTGTGAAAAGAACAACAGAATATTACCATGCTGGAGCTTCGAAAGATAATGGGGAGCACCCGCTTCAACTGTTTGTCATTGTCAAAGATTTCTTAGGCATGGTTGATCAGGTCTGTGTTGAGATTGCTAAAGAACTGCAGAAGAGGAGAGCTACGTCGGCTGGTGGTGGATCATCATTGCGGTCATCACCAAACCAACCGGTTCCTAGGAGCGTGAAGTTCCCACTTTTGCCTGCGAATTTCATGTCGGAGAAATCTCAGAAAAGCAATTCGAGTGATTCAGATGATGATGTCTAAGGAAGCTTCATTGGCAAAGGTTTGACAAATGTACATAGATGAGAAGGAAAAAGATTGCCAGGTACAGAAACATGGAATGGGTGAGTTATTATAAACAAGACTTGATTCTTTTCCTAACTGAAGTTCCTTCCGTTGAGATAAATACATCAGTTCTACCTTTAATGATTGGTTTTTAGCTGAATAGCCGACCTAGTTACCATTTAGGCAAACAAAAGAACAGGAAAACATAAAATGATCTTCCAATTATCACCATTGTTGAATCACCATGAGGGTTTCCAGTACATGTATAGGCGGGGAAACCAGAAGAGAACTAGGAAATATGGCCAAAGATTTCTCCGACCCCCAGGCTGTAACCTCGTCCAGACCTGTATCATCTCTGTTCTCGATTTGCATTCAGGTGACCTCCAATGCTCCAATTACAAGCCTACAACATTGTTTTTTCTATAGTACGTTCAACTGAGTAGTTCAACTGAGCTCGCACAGTCGTAATGCAGCTATTTACTGGAGTACATAACTTGCATTTTGTAAAACCTGGAGGGCTAGATCACTGCACAATAAGGAGTAACGTATTCTCATTATTATTCCAGAAAGAAAGTACATAAAGCTACAATATGTTTAACAAGCTACAGTACCAGGAAATTCAAACACTTCCCTTAGTAAGTACTATAACATGTGGCCTTTCACAGGAGGAGCAAAGAGGGGTCGAGTATGTGAGATATTAGGACAGCAAAGATCCCCGACCCTTCTTTTAACTCCAGCACATGCATCATAGATATAACTACCCAACAAAAGGATGGCCTAAATGAGTTCTCTGCTCAGGCTACTTATGGAGATACAGCTTGTGGCCCATCAGTAACCTTGCTGTTGACTAACCATGGACATATTGGTGAAAGTAATATATTCTTCAAACTTGTCGTCTTTGTCTACCAGTCTAATTCTCTTCCAAAGGGCATTTCTGCTCGAATTTCGTTCCGCCAGAAGGGTTCGCCATTTCACAAAATGGATGCGCTAAAACGGATTTTCACCTATGCAATTCTGGTCTACGGTGAATCTCGTTCTTGGCAACTTCCTGAAACATCAAAAAGTATGCCACAACTTATCATTGACAGATACTGAAGCACAATAAGAGAAAGGGCCAAGTATTCAAGGAACTACGGGTAGATCAATACATGAGCACTTGTATCATTAACTTCTGTTGCAATAAAAAAGACCATACCCAAATAAGACGCATTTAGTCCCCCTTTTGTTTTCTTTCCAAACTGGGAATATTGAAGCAAACTAGATCCATTTAGGGCTTGACACTAGGCATTTTTTAATTATAATCTCAATAACCAAACTTCAAAACTGGATTTAAATGCCACAAGGTCCATCCAAACACATTTAACCACTACAAGACACATGAGATCTTTTGATGGGAATAAGGTGTGGTTGAGGAAGTTCACAAAACATACAAGTACGGGGCCCATACAACAAATAGTAAGTTCTGTTAAAAGAGCTAAATGGGATAAGCCTTCAACTAATGTCGTAGGTAAATTGGATGTGAAGCTATGGCGCTCAAGCACGCGTTCCTTAGGAACAGTAACCAAGTTCTTTGACCAATCGCTTGGGTTGGGGTTGGCGTGAAAAATGGAGTATTTTTACTAAGAAGTCCAGCAAGGAGATCTTCAGGTCCTAGAAAAAAGGCTATGGTAAGTAAACATGTTGATACATATAGGTCCAGATATGATTGCTAAGCAGAACTACTTCCAGATATACCTATGCGCCTTAGATAGACAGTAAGGGTCATAATTTCAGATATATAACATTTGAAATACAGTTTTCTGAAGATTCAAGTTCAACTGCTCCAAAAATGGTCATATGCAAAATGAATTGGAGAACGGTGCCCTAACCTAAGCACCTAAGCGCACATTGATCTATGGAAAAAAGACATGCTCAGTCTGACTCGCTAAACATGATGCCTACTTGACAAATAATAAGACGAGTTTCCCCAGTAAAGCAAACCAGCTTTGGGCAAGCCACGCCATCCAAACACCGGCAACTAACTTATCCAGCACTACAGTCTACAGGTAAGCTCTACTAAGTTTAGCAGTTCCTTGCTTTTATAATTGCACCGAGAAACTCTCAAAAGAGCATCAGAACCCAGAACCAGGGAATGAATTAGAAAATAACTTAAATGGCCAGTCAATTCAAAGATCTATCAAGAAGAAAAGGCAAGTAAGGACACGCTAGTATATTGCCAAAAAGTAAAGTCAAAATTCTCTGATGACTCCACATGGTAGGTGAAACGTCTGTAGTTTATCATCATAAACCACCCTTCAGAGGATCTTCCTTGAAACAGAGCAAATCGATATAAACATAGTTTTTTCTTCCAAAGAACTTCATTCTTCCAATTTCACGAAAAGGAAACAAGTAGACTGCTCACAAAAAGAATCCTAGATCAAGGCGTACCTTATCTAGAGGACCCTTTGTCTTCCCTTGTCCCCGATAAAAATCTGGCATAGGTCTGGCTTTGAAATTGAGGCTCTGCCTTAGCTTTTTCATCTCGGCCTCTTTTTCTCCCTGGGTCAGCTAGGGAATGTTGAGGTACAATTTAAACATGAATGAACTACAGATGACTGTATACAGGTAAATGGAATGAACAGGATGAAGCACAAGTGCCGTTTCGTGTAAGTGTACCTTTGTTTTTGAGCCAAGGAGTGATTTTTCTACCTCTTTAGCAGACGACTTTTCCTCCACTCGCTTGGAAATCTATTGCAAAAGAAAAATACGCAAGTGATGCAGCCACTTGATGACAACTGAATATGCGTAAATTCTAAGTATTAGTGGAAGGAGAGAAAAATGTGGGGGCAGTAGACACCTCTCTCCTTCTTTCAGCTCTTTCATCACTTCTCAAGCCAATGGAAGATGGGGCAGCCTTCACATTTCTATCAAACACAGCAGCTGCTTTTGGTGACCTGTTTAAAGTTTAACAGAGAGAAAAGTAGGGTTATTGGGAAATAGCAAAAGCAATCTGTAATGAACTCAACCAACATAATTCCTCTTTTCTCTTCATTTTTACTCATTAAGTATTTTCCTCTTTGTAAATCACAACAAGATGCATATGGAAAGAAAAAATTTCAATCGTGAGGATGGACTTTATTAACAAAGCTTTTATGCTACTTGTGTACTTCATTAACCGAATGACAATGAGGCAGGTTGACTATACAATCAGACTGGGCCTACTAGCTCTTCTGGACAGCCTAGTGGCCCAGCGCATGAGGCTTCCCCGATTTTGGGGCTCTGCGGAGGGGTGATTTAAGGTTTTCGCCACTTTCGTGAAGAGATGGTTTCCAATTATTGAACCCATAACCTCCAGGTCAGAATGGAGCAACCTTACTGTTGCACCAAGCCTTCTACCTAGATTTGATTTCCGTAAACAAGTACAAGCTGTAGATGAGCTTAGAGTATTGCAATTTGGTGATCTTCATTTAGTATCTTATGCATGTGCAAGTATAATCATCCATTAGTCCTCTAAATGATGAGCACCTATGAAGCACAGGTGCTTCAAAAGGGAAGGAGTATCGGGGTCGGGTGCGCATCGGACACGGGTGCGCCTCGGGTGCGTGTCGGGTGCGAACCCGTTAATTTTTATTTACAGAAATTCGGGTGCTGTTCGGATATGGTTCAGGTGCGAATCCGACACTTCGGGGGTTGAAACATAATTTCCAGAACATATTTCGGGGGTTGAAAGATAAAACTTAATTTTTTGGGGGTGAAAACATAAAATGAATGATACTAACCAAATTTGGGCACACGAGTTCAGCTGATAGAGAGAAAGAGAGAACGCAGCAGCCACGACCTCCCTCGACACACCGGCGACCTCCCTCGACACCGGCAATCTCCCGCGACACCCATCGAACAATCGTGACCACCCACGACACCACCGAACAGCGCCGACCACCGAAAACCATCGGGGACCTCCGGCGACCACTCCCGACCACCCTACTCACCTCCGGCAGCTTTGCTTCGAAGGTATGTGTCTGACTTCCTCTGTCTTCCTATGTCTTCCTATGTCTTCAATTTATTTATTTTTTTGGTTTCTGCTGAGACTTGAACGATGTGGAATGTTAGGTGTTTTTGTGTAATTATAGTCTCACTTCTCACATCAAATTTATCTTTTTTTTTTTATTTTGCTGTGACGGTGTATTTTTTGTGTTTTTGTGATCATGGAACCCTTAGATACTTGATGGAGTACTTTGTTTGTTTGATATTTTGAACTTTGATGCTATGTTGCTACTTTTGTTATGAATATAATGTATTTGGTGGTGGTTATTATGTATTTGATGGTATTGTACTACCGTTGAATGGTTATATATATATAATATTTGCCGTATTTCCGCCGCACCCGTATCCTAAAATTTTCAAAAATGCCGTATCCGCGTATCCGCACCCGTGTCGTATCCGCATCCGCACCCGTACCCGTGCTTCTTAGATGAGCACATAGGCCATCAAATTCTCTTTAGGGGGAAAGTAACCATGCAATTCGGCTCAAAAGGTTTAAAATTATCCAAAACTTCTGAAAAAAGGGCTTCAAGAAAAAAATGCGAGGGAGAGGGCACTGTTTTAAGAAACCATTAGCAACCCATCCAGTTTGATACACTAAAGCAAAATGAGGGGAAACCTCCGACACAACATAAGGAGGCCAATACACAAGTGTTGCAAAAGTGATGACTGGAAACACAGGATATAGAATAACCAAAATTGTAATGTTAAAGGCAGCAACAAAATAAGGACTGAGAATCTGCTAAAACAGTTTGATCATCGCCAATGATGACCAATTTATTGCATTTCAAGTCGAAGAAGGAACATATAGTTGGGAAAGTAAGAAGAACAATCGTCTAGGCTGCATGAGAATACAAGGTAGCCTACTAAAAAAGCAGGACCCAAGCAGGGAAAGACACTCATGAGGACCAGCTTCAGGACTCGTTGTTTACAGACCATATTTCGATGCCTTTCAAATAAAACAGCAGTATGTCTTACCCTGATGAAATAGAACTCCATCTTGTTCCCAACTGACCTCTTTGAGCAAATACCTTATCTTCCACCTTCCTCGATCTACAGTTCAATTAAATGCTTATGTGTCAAACAAATCAACCAAGTAATAGGCCAAATATATGCATGCGTAACCCCTATCTTAAAGAGATACACAACATGCATCAAGCACATGCAAGTTTATAGGCATTTGCATCATGTTTCATGATGACTTTGAAGAGCGAAATACTGCTGTGCCCATTTCAGATATGTTTTGATTATTCTAGAAGAACACAGTTCAGATACAGAGGTTGGCAAAGAGACTAATGGATATCTCATATGAGGAGACAGCAATGCAATGAAAGAGGCACAAAAAGCTCAAGTAGGGCCACATACAGATGTATGTGTATCTATATGCGTGTAGGCAGAGACGCTGAGCAGAACTAACTGTGATATCATATAATGCAGTTATAAATCACTCATTGGGACTAAATAAACTTAGAGGTTGCATGAGCGTGGGACCTCAAACAAAGATTGCATCACCAAAAAGCTAGACAGAGAAACAGTCTTTTATTTTAGAGGCTTGAATCATTGAACACAAGGGTGCATTTAAATGGTTTCAATCATCCTATTCAGGACGTTAAGACGTGGAGTTAATGCAATCTTTACAACTGCCAATAATACAACCCATTCTCATAGTACCTTTCATTCTCTTTTCGAGAAGCTATTGAACCAGAAACTTTTTGCTTTGACCCCCTGGTTGACACCTGCCAAAAAGGTTGAAACCAGAGAAACACCCAGAAAGTGGTAAGAACGATAAGAAAGAGAAAAAGAAACAGAAAGACCACAACAGATAAAACTCACTGCCAAAGGTGGACACCGAGAAATATATATATTCGTACATATAGAAAGAATCACAATTCATGAAAGTTAACTATGAACCAATAAACACCATAAGTTGACTAACCTGCTTTGGTCCAGAAGAAACTTCATCACTAGAAGATCTTAATTGGTTTAAATTGTTTGAAAATGCTTTAAATGCTCGCTTAACAATGTCTTTGTCCCCCATACTCTCCATGATTAGAGACTTTCTAGTTGTGGTATGAGAAGCAGAATCAGATCTTGAAGGACCCAGGCTGAGAGACATGTGCAGGGATGTCGGAGCTGCTCGCTTGCTTTCTCCCACAGAGAGAAGTTTGCTCCTCTGTAATGATGGAACACTAGCTTTCATTGCTGAGGACCGAGATGCAGACATCACTGTTGAAGTTGATATTGGCTTTGATGATCTGGGAGTGGAGACATGCTGTGATTTGGGAATAGGTGATACAGATACAGGTTTCTTCTTCTTGGTCCCTGCCAAATCGTGCTCCTTTTTGCTTGGAATAGTCTAAGCACCAAAATACAATTAAACTTTAAGGCCCCCGAAGAAACCAAAAGAGCGGATGTACAAGAAATACAAGACAAGTAAATTAATGCCAATTGGTTAATCAGTCCAAATCTCACCTTTGGTGGTATAGCCAGTACATCCAATTTCGGATTTTCCTCTCTGCGTTCCCTGTCATTTACTATCTCTTTATCCACAACTGGAGTTTGTTCAACCGTGTCAATGGATTTCTGCAAAATAGTCCCTTCCTTAACCAAAGCAGCTTCTTCTGGACCAACAGGTTCATTGCTATCTAATGTATCATCTAATGCTTCCTTAGCTTCCTCCGCCAAAGAGTTTTCACTTTTAAAGGTGATAGCAGGATCCTCTGTTTGCTCTGGCTCATCAACATGAGTACTGCTCACCACGCTGATAGAACCTGTGTCTTGCTCACCTTCTTCAGCATCACTTTGACCATTGGAGATACTCGGTTCAGCATCAGTACTAGAAGTGCTTCCACTTCGATCTTTACAATTTAGACCATCTGAGCTTGAATGATTTGTTTCCACTGAAGATTCCTGATCTTGTAGCTCAGCCTTCTGAGCAGCAATCTTCTTGTAGTGGGCTTCAAAGTAAGCCTTTTTCTGAGCTACCGATCCAGGCGTTGAGAACTTCTCAACTTCCTCCAAGTACTTATTTGGCGAGAAAGACGACCATTTTTCCCAAGAAAGTGAATCATTCTCAAACCTACCAAATGAAATCGACACTTCCAGAGCAGCACGCGAAGCCACTGACTCCCCCATCTGTTTATATAACAAAGTAACCCTAATTCAAATCCAATATTCAGCAAGGAAACAGTATCATAACTCATATACTCAGAGATTCAGAACTACAAATTGAAAATTAACCAACAATATCAGTGAACTCGACGAACAATAATTGGAAACAGAACTTAACAAAGGAGACCAGCTTTAATTGATCAAAGGGTAAATGGGCGTACCTTACTGTCAGTATTGGGTGCCTCCACCACAGATTCACCCATTATTTCTTTGATAACGAGGATGCTGACCTACCAGAAAAACACACAAAATGTGCACACCATGGCTGAGAGACAAGCATGGGAAAAGCTCATCAATACAGTGAACCAGATGAAAAGACCAAGAATTATCAGATCACAGTGAAGACAAAAAGAAAGAATAGAAAAGAATGGCATGTGCATGTGGTGTGTTTTCTACTTTGTTGTTTACTTACAATTATCTTGTATACAGCTTTTTACAGTTAACAAGCCCTTGTCTGTTGTCTGGTCCTGTTCCTTCTGGAAACTCCTAAATGGATAAAAACCCAATCATCAACATAGCACCCAAGCTGCAAGATATAGCCAAGAAAATGAAAAATCATCAAACTTTGCAAATAATTCTTGTATGAGTGCAAAAAGGCTGCACCTTTTTTCATTACTTTAACTTTCCCTAAAAGGGGAAAAAGACCCACAATTAAAAGTTCGCGGGTGCTTGATAATGATGTTTAGTAAAGGCATAAACAGGAAAAGCACACACATATTTAAATGGTGGAAAGATTACATACCAAAATCAGCACAACAACATTTAGCAAATCTCAGAGAAAATAAAAGATGGGTAATTTTTAATTTGGCACTTACCTTAAAGACAATTGATTCAGAGGCGTCTGGAGAGAGAAGCTCTAGGCAAGTAGATGGTGATCTGAAGGGGATCAGCCATGAGAGAGAGAGTAGACAGAGAAGGTACGGGAAAGGAAGGTCCACTCAGGAAAAAGGAGTACTGGACAGTAAGAGTCAGTAGAGAAAGGGAGTGACACGTGACAGATCTATAAGCTCAATAATGGAGCCAAAAACAGTGACACGTGGACCCTTGGAAGTTAATTGGTTGAACTACATCTACTTAAACTTTTTGTCCTCCTCTCTTCCTTTTCTTTCCTTCTGGTAATAATGTTCAACCAATTCAGGCTTTGTTTCAAAGCAAAAGCTTGATTGTAATTAACCATCAGAAAATCTTGAAAATTTTTGAATGAGTGCGTGAACGATTTAGGATTGTTGGATACATATGCTCGTTATTTTTTCTCGAATTTCGTCTCATCAATTTATCGGGCAGCGATTATAAATGATTTAAATCGATAATCTAGAATTATACAAAAAAAATTATGTTGCAAAAATATTTGTTTAAGAGTCACCCATAAAAGACCATGTTTAACTACTTCACTTTTAAGCAGGGCCGGAAGTTAGGTTGAAAGTGTTTAATTGAACACCTTACTTATTTGTTGAAAACATTGCCCGGTAATCTATTATTATCATTATTATATATTATGATTATGATTCTAAAATAGAATATGTTATCTCTTTTAGTCTCTCTTCTTATTGCATTCGCCCGCCCAGATTCCATCATATGCCGGACAAATGCTTTATTGTTTTTGAGACTTGAAGTAAAGTAAAACGAAAAGACTTGTCATAGAAAAGAGCTCAAAGGTCTTTGCAACTCAAATAAATCTTCTCTCGATGTTCTTCTTTAGACTGCATAAATTTCAAAATTTTCTTAGCTGGTGTGATTAAGTGAAGGAAATATTTTAGTTGTTATCCGGGTTGTAGGAAGATAGTTACAATATATTGTATAGCGATCGTGGTCGTTATATGCTTTTAATGCCTTTATTTGATGATGCTAAAAAAATACTGTTAAATTATCGATAAATGTATTTGCAAAAAGTCATTAGATATAGTTAATAATTATTTTATTATCGCTATGCAAAGAATTGTATTTATCTTTCTACGAAGCGAGATAGCAATTAAATTTATGATTAAGGTGAACACCAGACTGAAGATAACTGGCGCCAATGATGAAATTTCTTTGACCTAATTATTTGACCACACATTGAGGAGATATCATGGATCCGCCACTGATTACAAAGCCCAGGGTAACGAACTCGGAAGACGGCCAGTGGTACAATCTCCTGGGCCCAAGTAGTCAACTTAAGGGACACGCTGGACTGGAAGTCTGGAACCTGGCCCATACTATAACATGGCTAAATTTTAAGCCCACCATTCATACCAAATTTAGCAAGTCGCACATGGTTGATACCGTATGATTTGCTATCATATTGTTGGCTGATGGGATTCTCAAAGCAGAACCTCTACACGAAAGCATCCTATAAAGAGCCTTGTATAGTTTGGCTCGGACAGTTGTTTTACTCCGAAAGCAGCTCCTCGAGTGATATTTTCAATTGAAGCGGCGGCAAAGAGTGTCTTCAGGCCGGCGTTAGCGTCAACTGAGACTCCGAGACTGAGTCACATCTCGGACAATTTTGAGGGGGTACGCAGCTCTCACATCTGCCTAATGCATCCATAGATATCTTTTTTCCCAAATGCTGGTGCCAAAGTTTGAACATACAAAGTCAAGGAATGGAGCAGAACACAGAACCAAGTTTAGAGTAGTTTCTCTACGGCCATCGATGTTCAGTTGCCCTCGGACTCTGGTAAATGGGCTCAAGAGTGACTTAAAAGATCAGGGTTCTTACTCCCTAGGGACAGTGATGCTTGTCATATGGGCCCAAAGCCAGTGAGCTTGTACGATAAAACTTGTATCTGGATTAGCTACAAGTAAAAACTAATCAAGCTAATAAATCATCCAAATCACTTGGCATCTGCTGATTTGACCAGAGCTTTTCTTTTTTCTTCCTTCCTTTAAGCTACTCAATAGTCCTCCCTAGTGGATGTCTGGATGATGATCCCACTAACCATAGCATGTACTAGTATATAAATCAAAGTCCTTTGTTAGGTGAAAATCGGATCAAAGGAACCCCCAAAATTTCTCCTTTTGTGTCGCATAATAAGGCCTACTATGAGGACCAATTCTCTCTTGCTCCAATCATTCCTCAGCCTAATACTTCTCTTGCGCATTGTCAAACCTGACCCCGATCCACTCCAAGATTATTGCATTGCAAATTCAAGAACTCCTCAAACTTTCTTCTACAATGGAGCACCATGCATCAATCCAGAGCTAGCAAAATTTTCCCATTTCGGCACGTCTGCCCTGTCCAAGCCCGGGAACACCCGGGCTAACCCATTCGGCTTCAATGTTACTCTCACCAACACTTTAAATTTGCCGGGGATAAACACGCTCGGATTAGTCCTTGCCCGGGTTGATATAGCGCCCGGCGGTCTCGTACCCCCGCACGCACACCCACGGGCCTCAGAGGTGACTATCCTCATTACAGGTTCAGTTCTGGTTGGCTTTGTCGATACGTCTAATCGTCTTTTTACGCAACAACTGCGACCCGGGGATTCATTTGTATTCCCTAAAGGCCTGGTTCATTTTCTATCCAATCTTGACTCAAAGTCCCCGGCATTAACCTTGTCCGGGCTCAATAGCCAGAATCCCGGGGCACAACTTTCGTCGCTTGCAACATTCGCGTCAAGACCGGCAATGCCTGATGATGTTCTGAAGGCGGCTTTTCAGATCAATGGCCAAGACGTTTCTAAAATTCGCAGGAACCTTGGGGGTTGATCACACTCATGTGCCCAATAGCATAGGTTTGCTCTATATTTACTTGCCAAGGGTTACAACTTACATGGCGAACAAATTAATTTTCCACATCAAACTTGGCCGGAAAAGGTACAGATTTTTTTCCTTTGTTTTTGGCTCTTATCGTCTTTGGTGATGATTACAATAGTTGTGCTATCCACAAAGTTCCTACTATTGTTTTAACCATCTAGGTGGACTTTGTGTGGTATTGGAAAATCTTGTGTTACTTGGTTCTTGAAAATAACAATGAATGCATCAAGTTGTTGAAATATTGCTTAGAAAAAAAAAGAAGTTGTTGAAATATTTTTATGTTGGCCACGCTAATTTTTTAAAATGAAAAATTGTCTTTACCAATCGAATCAAAGCTACGAGAGCTAACAGAAAAACTAAATAGAGAAATCTAACTTTGCTTCGTCAATATGACAATGTTCAAGAAGCATAGTCAATTTGCGATAGACTACCCACCAAAATTTTATAATCCAAACACTTATTTGTTACGTTGATGTTGTCTCTGTATCGCATTGCGAAGTATAAGAAAATTCCAAATGCAAAAAGCCACAAACCCTAGACATCCGGCATGTTTTATTACCATTTGAGAAGAAAATCCTGCAGCACATGTGACAAGACGCCGAATGAGGAATTCAAACAAGAATTCCGTTGTTACAGAGAGGAAAAGGTTGACTATTCATTTACCAGATGAACAGGTTGTGGCATGTGAGGGATTGCTTTCTAAGCCGTGTAAAGGTCACATGAATGCAGAATAGTCTGTGTCACTTGATGCCTATGAATTGGCTGGCAAGGAACATCCAACTCTATGATATAATTTCAAGCTTCTCAAAGCGCATAAGAGTGTCGTGAAGAGCCGCGTTCGGTCATTTAAAAGTCTCGACAGTTGAGACAAAAAAATTGAGCTAACGCGGACACGACACAAATCTTGCTCTGTATGGCACGTACAAGCAGATAGTCAATACAAGAACAACGTAGTTTTAATCAATACTTCAATTAGACGATGGCTTATGACAACCTCATGTTTCAATTTTTTTTCCCTTTCATGGGTACCACTTCCATTTACACTAATAGTGTTGCTTGCCCACCTTATCTACGTCTGGTTGGAGCTCGCCGCAACCGGTTAGAACTACACGAAAGTGCCCCGCAAATCTTACTTTGCAGCTTAAGCATCAATGTGAGTCACGTTTAATTCTGAAATCAATAATTGTCAATGCAAAAGCAAAGTACGAGTTTTTTTCCTAAATAATCTCTTTTTATTACTTAATTACTCATTTACCCAATTTTCAACCTTATTTACCTATCTAATCCATTTTTAGAAATCTCACTTTCAAAGAGAGATTTCAAGCTGAAAAAACGTGATTCTAAACCACGTTTTCAAGCAAACATTAATCGTAGTAACGTTTACTTGAAAACGTGGTTTGGAACCACGTTTTCTCAGCTTGAAATCTCTCTTTGAAAGTGAGATTTCCATTAAACATAGTAACGTTTGCTTGAAAATGTGGTTTGTAACCACGTTTTCTAAACTTGAAATCTCTCTTTGAAAGTAAGATTTTCATATTAACGTTTGCTTGAAAAACTTGGCTTGAAATCTCTCTTTGAAAGTGAGATTTTCATTAAATATAGTAACTTTTGTTTGAAAACGTGGTTTAGAACGACGTTTTCTTAGCTTAAAATCTCTTTGAAAGTGAGATTTTAAAAAATGGGTTAGATAGATAATTAAGGTTTAAAATGGATAGATAGATAATTAAGTAATAAAAAGGAATTATTTAGAGAAAAAACTCAGCAAAGTACAATTCAATATACAAGTTTTTCCAACAACAAGAAGGAAAAAAAAAGAAGAAGAAATTGCAGAGCAATTAAGAAGACCGATGAATACCAACCGAGGAAGTCAAACCGCAACATACATTAAAAAAATATATATGTTACAATCAAATCAACTGTTATTGCCATTAATCAAAAATTTTGAAGTCAACAATTAATATTAAAACAAAAATTCCAGCCTTCGCTAACAAGTTTCCATCCACAGGTAGCGTTTCACTTTGAAAACCTTTCTTGCGTAGAGAAGAAATTGAACAAGGCAAGTATAATGGTGGTATAATTACAAGCCCAGGAGAGACTTTAAAGTTATTCCAACTCCTTCTAAACTTCCAAGCCAAGTGATCAGGAAAGCTGAAGCCGCACCCCTACCCCTATGTGCCGGACACTTTACATCACTTTCTTCCAATTTTCAGTGCATTGTCTTTGCTTTAAATCATTGTCAACAACCCACTCATAACATCTCAACCACAAACTCTTGCTACGAAAGAAAAAGAAAAACGTTATTGATTCAATTCAATTCAAGAAAATATAATTGCCGCATGGAGAATCGTATGTGAGAAGGTAAGGTACTAAACGATCGAAATACATGATCGAAACACTACGTGACGTGTAGCGGTTCAAATATTCACACCGTGACTCTCATTGTCAAAATACTTACATACTGCATCACTAACCTCAGGTCCCCTCGCTCGTGCACCTAAACTACGTAACGGAGTATATTGCATGGTTTCTTATCATCGATTCGGATTACTCTGGTTCCGAGAGTAAATGTTGCATAGTTTTGTACCGGTAAAAGGAACTATTTAAAACTATTGGGTACTATTGGGTCATAGAAGCTAACGAGGAGGAGCTAAAGGAGTCACGGTATTGTTTTATCGTTACACAGACCTTCAAGGTCTAGCAAAAACAATATGATCCACCCAATTCCTCCCTCCAGCGTAGCTGTACCAAATGTCCTGGATGATTATACATTACCTAACAACATCTTTCTTAGGGCACTCATAGAGCAATATGAACAAGAACCACGTGTTGCTCGGAGTAATATTTCGGAATTCGCCGGCAGATGTAAAGAAGCAAATAAGAACAAGAACAACCACATGTTATTCCTCATCTCCGGTAAGTACAGTACGAATCACCCCAAAATTGTTCCCAATCCAAAGGAACCCCCACAAATCAAGAATTCATTATCTCAAATCTGGTAAAAAGCGAAAAACTAACCAAAATGGAAAAATAAGCTGACCAAAATCCATCTACTATACACAGCTATCAAAGAATCTCTGAATCACCATGTTAAAGAGAAAAAATAATCAAATGAAATAACTAGAATACCCAATGGTACTTGCAGTGGCCGAAAGCCCCAATGGCTGCTGTTGATGATGCTTGCCCCTAATCTGGCTGGGCTTGAACAAATCGTAGGGCTCCCAAAGATAATCCAACGGACATGGCCGCTTCTCATCCAGCCTGACCCACGGCTTGCCCTTGCCGCTCCAATGCAGCAAGCTGACCGGTCCTGGGTGCAACGACCTGCAGCTCCCCTTCACGTTGTCCCCGCCAAGGCCGTGCTGGTTCCATCTGTGGTCAATGGGTTCAATGTTCCCGCCAAAGACCAACAGATATGGTGGCAGCGAGCCCAGTTCGTAAATCCGCCTCTTCCTCTGCAGCTCCATCCAGTTCTCTATTTTCCTCCGGTAGTTGCCCTCCCTCCATTTCGTCAGGTCCATCACCATCACCCCCGTGTTAAAATAGCACGGCCTCTTGGACTTGGACCCGAACACCCGGGACATAACCGGGTCGGACCAGAAACCGTCGGTGAAGTACTTGGTGAAGTTTGCGTGGCAGTACTCGGGCGCTCCGATGACTCGTGAATCGGTGAGCGTGGTGTTCCAGAGCTTGTATATGTCGTCGACGAGTACAATGTCCGAGTCGAGGTACATGACTCGGTCAACACAGGGGTCAAGGATGTCGCCCAGGTAGTTCCGGGCGTAGTTCAGCGGGTTTTCTAAGGCTGTTCGGATGGAGGAGGAGATCAGGTTTATGACGGTGTCCTCGCGGAATATGTAGACCTTGAAGCTGAGCGAGGGGAAGGTCGATCGGACGAGTTGGGTCAGGACTCGAGGACTCACCGGGTCGAATTCGGCGGCGATTAGGTGGAAGAAGAGGTTCCCCGGGCAGGACGCGTGGCGGAGGACGGAGTGCACGGCCGCCATCGACCCGCGGAGGTACTCCGAGTCGAGGGTCATCGCCACGTGGACCAGCGACACGTCGCACGACGTCGTCTCGACACCTTTGCCTGAGCCACCGTTGACCACCGGACACTCAACTCCGTTACGGTACTCCGGCGCCTCGGCGAACCCGAAGGACCCATCGGAGCCCAGTTCCGTTCTCGCCGGGAAGGAACGAATCCCGAGGCAAATCAACGGCGCAGAGAGGGTTATCAGGAGAAAAGCGACGGCGGCGATTGAACCTGGAAGAACCATAATGGATTCTTCTGGAGAGAGGAGAAAAGCAACTAGTCAAAGGGGCTTGTTTGCACCGAGAATTTATAAAGTGGCAGTGATTGCATTGTCGAGCAAGAAAGGAAGAAAAGGACAGTTCGGGAAGATCAAAAAGGAAAAATGGTCAAAACCCACGCCCAGGCATTAACAAGGGTGATTTATACATGTAAGGAAAGATTCATGGAGGTGCATAAATGGCAAGAGTTTCAGAAAGGGAAGATCCAAACGCGGTTTTCCGGGGACGAGGAGATAAAAAGGGAATGTGTGTGTGTGTGTGTGTGTGGGGGGGGGGGGGGGGGCTTTAATGGGGTTTTTGGTTTCTTTGCTGTACTCGTCTTCCCTCTCCTCTCTCTGTGTGAGGTGAGGTGAGGGGAGGAAGGGCGATTTTATACAAGCTTTTCGGGGCAAAAACTGCTTTTTTGCAATGGAAGGGAGACACTGTGCGCTGTGATTTCTGTGGTGGGCCATTTGCACGCGCCACTGTGGTGCGTGGGGTGTTGGATTCGGTGGATTTGCTGTGAGATTTGTGTCAGATTTAAGGGTGTAATGCGCGCTAAATCCGGAGGTTTCCATGAAAGCAACATTACTGCCGAAAAAAAACATAAACAAAAACAAATTTTGACAGCCATTCTATTCATTAAAAAAATAGCTACAGTTCTCCTCCATATGGTGTTAATTAATTATCGTTAAATATTTTTAATGACGTTAATAAAAGTAGATTAATAATTATCGCTCAAAATGTTAAAAAAAAGAGACTAAAATAATTTAAAGACCAACATTTAACGCTATACAAGATGTAGTAATGATCTTCTTATACCTCTAATAGCAACAAAAAAATATTCAATATAATTGTGAGGATGAACGACTTCATTTTACCCGCAGATAACACGCGAGAACGATACGATGTTGATCATGTATTTGTATGAATCCATTCGTCTCGTTTGATGCCGTTGCCTAGTCCATTTCATTTTTGCTACTGTTACACCTTTCCACATGGCATTGGACATACGTACTACAGGTGGCATTTGCTAATACTGGTTGTTTTTTCCTTTTATTTTTTTTCTTCGGCAGCCAGTGTAGTAAAGTTGGTAGTTGGCAATTACGTGTTGTTTGCTTCGAGGGCAAGGGATTTTCCTTCTTTGATTAATTCTTGGTACACTGAATAATCTTTTCCAATGAATTAATAAATACTTGCATTTTTTTAATTTATGATTTGTTAAAATTCGTTTGACTTGGTGTGATAATCTTTGAAAGATTATAAAATCATGGTTATAATGAGCAATTATTGTTTTGATCTCACAAATTTAATTCTTCCATCAATTTGAGCGACGCAATTAAAATTTGAAATTTGACCAGCAATTTGAGGACCTGGTCAACATTCGGTTTTTATCATGGTAAACTAAAGCATCCTGAGCTGGATCTTAATTTGGTCACGGCATTGAATTTTCCAACGTTTCATCATTTCTAAATGTGTTGCAAAGAAGAGTAATGGAGATTTTAACGAATAAGCCCAACTACTAAATATGGTACGGAAATGGTAATGGTAATTCAAAATATACCCGTTGCAATTAAAATTTTGTTGGGCGGAGATGATGGCGACTTTCTACTGCGAAACATAGTATTCTCAAATAGATTAAAATTTGTCTCATAATTTGAAAAAATTATCTGCAACTCGTTGTAACTTAACTTTATGATGGTGTTGATCCCGTACCGATCAATGTACAATGTAGGAAGTTTTGCAAAAACACACGCAATTTATATTACACAATTGATAGCTCCATACCATATATTGTTGGGTTCATAATTTATGCGTTTCAGGATTTTTCTTATTTCGAAAGAAGCATAATTACTTTGAATTTGAATGCATCACGAATACACTTCAACCACCTTCAAATAGTAGTAGTAAATCATCGGTGTCGGTGTTGTATATAATCTTAAAATTGTTTAAATCACGCAAAACTTGTCAATATATAAAAAAACACTTCAAAAATTATAGGACATGATTTACAATACATTTAAAGAATTATTTTTAACGTAGTTCTAGCGTGAAAGGACTTGGATTATTCACGATGATGGATACTGTACAAATAAATAGCATTTAGTTTTTACTTTTAATTTTTACGGTAAAAAGTACTCCATATTATATATAAAAAATGTTTGCATATCAATCGAATATTACTGAGTCATCGGTGAGCCAATACGGAATCTACACTAAAGACGTGAGGTGGCGCGTGGGGGGGGGGTCAAGCTGAGCTGTTGGTTGAGGTGGTCAGATTGATGGCTGGCAGAGGCCACAGAGGCAGGGGCATTATTGGAATATTTAATACTCCCACTTACCATTATTTTCTATGTTCTCTATCTATGGGGCTTTTAGTCCTTTTTTTTTCTTTTTGTGAGGGAAAAATTGAGTCTTTATTTTATCCGTCGCAGTGCAGTAATGGAAAGCCAGTTGTGCGTATAATGGCAAAGCCAGCTGGTGTGGGGGCCACTCTGTCCCAGTGTCGTGAGCTGATGTTGACGGCTGCTATCAGCCTGGCACAGACCACTCACTCGAACCAACACCAACCCCCTCATTGGCCGGTTTTTCCACGTGTTCCTTTTTTTTATTATCAGCTTAAATCCCTTGCGCTCTGTATTGGGTTATTTAGCGATTGGACTAGTTCAACGTTAAGTCACCTTTTTGTCTACAGGGAGCGCTGTGCTAACTTACCGTAAACGGGAGAGAAGAGTAAGAGCGAGAACGAGAACGAGAACAGTGAAGATTATTAAATATGATCGAACGGATTAAATTAGGAATTTTTGTCCTGCCAAACAATTACGTAGAATTTAAAAATTCACTTTCTTATGCAAATAGAGCTCGAGTTAGGTTTGGATAATCTGAAGGTTTATAACTGAATGTGTCATTACAAATTGATTTGATATCCTCCATAACGATTAGGCATGTGAAGTTCATAAACACAAGTCACCGCTCAAGTAGTTCTCGAGTCGTTGGGTTAATAGAAAAAATAAACCTTATATAATTGGTAATTCTACTCAAGTCAGCTCGTTTAGAGCTTGCGTTGAATCACTGCATTTTTACACGGTTATCGCGAGTATATTCGTGAACCTTTTTTACAAGAGATTCATACTCTCTTCCAATTGCATTGATCATTTTGGCCAAAATATTGTAAGTTCAATGACAAATAAATTAACTTGTAAACAAAAATCTAAGTGCAAGATTCAATTTAGGCTTACTTGTCACGCAAATGAACCTCAGTTCCTAAACTTTTTTAGACATAAAAAAAAATGACTACTACTCAGTGACAACTTTCTTTCCCTTAACTAGTCTGTCACTTTACGGAGGGAAGTACTTTAAACTCCATGACATCTCAACAACCAATATATATTGAAGTTGCCCTAGCCCCTGGTACCCATTTCACCAAACTTCAATCCATTCAGAATTAAAATATATTTATTCCCCTAAACAGATAGTACAAACTAAGACTAAAATACCTAGTCCGGTGCAGTTCTTGGAGGTGTTTTAATTTTTTAATGGGTTTATAACTGAGAATCTGGGACCAACTTGGCCCTTATTATAGTAAATAAGTACACTGCTGCCAGTTTGGTTTTCCTAGGCATCGTTTGTTGCAACTTCGTGCAAGTGCTTTTCTTTTAATAGCTTCAGTCTTGTCACCCAAACTAGTAAAAATTGGATTGATTGTCAAACCAATATTGGGCGTTTGGTTATGTTAAGTTATACTCCTCACCCATCGGTCAAAAATAAATGATTGATCTGTTTCTTTTATATTTAATATACTTATCTTTTTTTACGAACATATTTTAGAATAAATACTTGATTTTAATAGATTCGTTAAAAAACAAACTGTAAGTTGAGAAGCTATACCAAGTGTTTTCTCTTCGAAAAATGCAAAGGCACTACGTAAGTACAAAGGAAATCGCAACAAAGAGGAGAAAACATAAACCAAAAACGATCATGGTTGTTCAAGTAAATTTTCTTTGTGGGTTCTTGAATGAAAAAGATTGGAGTTTTTGGCTTCCAAATGATTACTAATCCGGCAACACCAGTCTGCAATAGAATTACTCGTTTTTAAAAATTGTATAATTTGCAGTTTTTTTTTTTTTGTGTGTGATTGCATTATTTCACATCGGTGTCTTGGAGTATTAGCGAAAAATTAGCCTTTTAGTAAAAAAAAATTGGAGTTTTAAGAGAATTCATTAGATATTTTTAGTCTTGCATTGTTTGTGAATAAAAAAGATTCATTTTTCTTACATACTTAAACAAACATTTAAGAAACATTTATCATATATATTGATTTCTTCGTAACATGTATTTAACCCTTAGACTTTACGCACAAGTAGAGAAAGACATTATAAATGATCTTATACATACTTAATTAGTGCACTGCTATGTGGTGAAACCGTCTATGGACTTGTTACGGTCATCATACACTCTCATTGTCCGTATACGTATTTTTAGCGATATTTTTTTTTTGATAGTACAAAAATAAAATGTGAAAATGATTCTCCATTTTTATAAATAAATATTTGGGCGGTGAGAGGTTGGAGAGAAGGTGCACCCACATTGGATTCTCTGGCCGAATGTCATGAGGGCCACGGGCTTTTTGTTGTAACTGCTAAAAGGCACTAACTGTTCACTTACCTGTTCGACGGTGCCGTTTGTCTATAACCTCACATTTTTAATTATACTGCCACGTGGGTAAAAAACACCGAGAAAGAAGCTACAAAGAAGGGGCTCAACTCAGCCTCACACTAGCATCCCAAATTTGGAAACACTAATTAATTATGCAGAGAAATGGATTTTGTTTTTTGTTTTTTGTTTTTTTAGATTTAGATAATAAATCTATCAATCACAGCATCATGGATAACTAGCCATCGCATCCTACCACGTAACTTCAAATAAAGAGTATCATGTATTTAAGTTTTCTTGAATACCCAAAAATAGCAACAACAAAAAAAATACATTGTTTTATCATACCCTTAGGCCCCGTTTGACACTCTTTTTTTTCCTCTTTTTTTTTCAGTTTTAAAAACTGAAAAAAAAATGAGCGTTTGGTAACCATTTTTTTTTTCAATTTAAAAAATCAGTTTTTAAACTGCAGAGTAAAAAAAAAATTCCAAAAACTGGTTTTTTTTTTTCACTTTTGGTTTTTTTTTTCGACCACCACCACCACCCTCCCACCGCCGGCAGCCACCTCAGCGACCACCGTCGGAGACTGCCGACAACCACCTCTGGCCGCCGGCGACCACCGGCAGCCACCTCCGGCCGCCGACAGCCACCGCCGGAGACTGTCGACAGCCATCTCCGGCCGCCGGTGACCACCGCCGGAGACTGCCGGCAGCCACCTCCGGCCGCCGGCGACCACCGCCGGAGACTGCCGGCAGCCACCTCCGGCCGCCGGCGACCACCGCCGGAGACTGCCGGCAGCCACCTCCGGCCGTCGGCCACCACCACCACCACCGTCGACCACCGCTACGCCCCACCACCGCCACCGCAAACCACAAAAAAAAAAAGTCAAAATAAAAAGGGTTACCAAACACCAAAAAAAAAAACCTACAAAAAAAAGGGGTTATCAAACACCCACTTGTTTTTATAAAAAAAAAAATTAAGCTGCTCTTTAAAAAACTGCTCTTTAAAAACTGAAAACCAAAAAAAAAATTTTGTCAAACGAAGCCTTAGACTACTTACATAAAAGTTTAGTGTGGCATTATCTTTACCAAGACATTGATTATAATTAAGGACAACGACCATGGCCTGCATGTACTTAACACTAGGGGTGAGTACAAAATCATACAAACCGAACCAATTCAATCCGAACGGTTCAAAGATCTTAATTATTCGGTTTCACATTTCTCAAACTGACTTCGATTCGGTTCGGCTCAGCTCACGATTTACTTTTTTTAAACTGATTACAAACCAAATCAAACTGAATTGACTATGATATACTAATTTATCTTTAGTGACATTCATTGATGATTTTTCACATACATGGTACTAAGAAAATCTAAAAACCAGAACTTTGAAAGTTATAATAAAAGAAGATAATGAAAGCAGTTATAATACAAAATTCTAATGATCGATATGACTTACTTAAATCTCATGTTAATACGAGCATATAGGTATTTAATGTAATAAGGTTTTTTGTACGATTTAGAAAAATCTATAACTTTGATTTCGAATTACATTTGGATCCAATAGTATGTGCGGAAACTGACAAGTTTTTAAAATAGGCACAGACCGATCAAATTGAACCATTTAAACCGAACCGTCAAAACCGATGATGTTTGATTTTGTTCAGTTCAATTTTTTTCAAACTGAGAGGTTCCAAATCGAACCGTACTCACCCCTGCTTAACACGACAAAAACTAAACAAATTGCGGTCATAGCAAATTGATAAGGATGACAACAAAGAGATAACCCAAAACAACATAGTCGATGCCACCTCTGAATGCCAAAGATCACAGCCCATGCCCATGCAACACATGTCAAGCCAAGCGCGTCCACTGCCCCCACTATTGCCCACACCTATGCGGATCAGCTCTCGTTGCCACCACCAATTACTGAACCAGAAACCACCACCACTGTCTGTTGAGTGTCCACCACCCCGTTGTCGACCACTGTCAGACATAACAACAGCCGGAATTACTTCCCATTAATCCAACCTAGAATACCTCTAACAAAACCACCACCATCATAAAACAACCTCACTACACAATGCACCTTCTAACGCCATAACATACACCCGCCATACCAGAGGCCCAACGCCTTCGTCCACCACTAGATCAAACTTTCAAAACCTTTATGTAACAAGTGGGAGGGGAAACAACCTAAGAAGAGAAAATCCTTATAACTAGATATGTCAAATGGGCCGGGCCAGCCAAAGGGCCGACCCAAAAAAAGCCCGGGCTGGCCTGGTTATGAACAGTGCAAGGCCAAAAATAAAGGGCCTTGGACCTAGGCTAGGACCAGGCCAAGGTTTCACCGAAAATGGCCAGGGCCAGGCCCGGCCCTAAAAAAGCCCAGCCCAAAATTGGGCCCCTTTCTAGGTTGGCCCACTTTTTTTCAAATTTTGTTTTCCTTCACTTTTCCCCCCAACGGCTATATTCCCTAATAAAACATGTAAGAGTGGAAGAAAGAAAGGCTAAAGCGAGAAAAGTAAGAGAGACAGAGACAGAGAGAAGGGGAGAAAAAAATCTCACCAAACACGCAGTAGGAGTGTGTGATTTCCTTTCGTATTTTTTGATATTATATTATATATCTTCAAAGACAATGAATGCTTGGGAATTATAGATCTTGTTAAGAGAACTTTGACAAGAAAGTGTGCTTCAATTTCTCTTCCTTTTTCCTGATCTAGATTTGGTGAGAATGAGATGTGCTCAGTGCTCCTCTGATTTCTTTCTTCTTACTTTCTTGCGTGTTTTTTACATTCACCGGACGAGGGCATAACTACATCAAGCCGAGAGAGAGACCACGGTCACACCAATTTTTTTTTTAAAAAAATTAACCCTTTTTATAACGGATACTAACTTTGTTATAATAATGAAAATGTCACTATATTGGAACATTGTTAAATAGAGTTAGAATTTTCTTTCTATTGGGTTTACGTGCCATCGGCTATTAGCCGAAGTCAATCCTTGTTCAAATTTTCAAGTTACTAGGTTATAAGCAAACGAGAATAGATTAAGTATTAAGCAATTTTATAGATGTAATCGTCATTTTCTATTTACCAAACTTCCAAAAAATGCTACTTATAAATTATAATATTAGTAGGCCAAAAAAGGCTTGTCAATTTTACACCAAATTAACACGTATCAATCTCAACCAATTAATTTAATGTATTCTTGTTGGCCATCGACGCAAATAAATAACAAGAAGTTGAGAACAAAAAACAAAAAAATTGGGTCGGGCCCAGCCCTAATTATTGGGCCAAGGGTTTGGACTGGGCCCAAATATCCAGATTTCAGGCCTGGCCCAGGCCCGTTTTCTTTAGAGGCCCGTTGGGCTCGGGCTGGGCCGGCCCATTGACATCTCTACTTATAACAGACTAACCAGTGGCACCTACACGGAGGTAGCAACCCACAGCCCCTTGCACCCACAAACAAATCGTTGTATACCCCACTAAACCCAAACAAAGCTACCCATCAAAACCGCACACCCACACTCCGATGTCCATCGCAGAGAGCAACCCATAATTGTAGAAATCATATCAAGCGTTGCATGGAGAAGACCAGCCACGACGAGAGCTTATCCACAAGAAGCCCAAATAAAAATTAAACTTACAGACAAGAAATTAAACCCACCAAAGGAGAAAACCTAGGCTACCTAGCCCAAATAAAAATGGATCCTTCTACTTCATTCAAAACTCATTCACGAATATTTTCCTTTATTCATGGAAAATTTTTTTGCCTTACTTTCACATTATGTAACTGATAAGTTTTTTCTTGTGTGTTTAATGTAAAAAGAAATTTAAAATTTTAACCTCGAGTCTGTTTGAAATCATCTCTAGTTTTGGTTTTCTGTTTCCAAAAGAACAAAAACTAAAACCAGTTTAGTTTTATTTTTTACAAAAACAAATGGGTGTTTGCTTACCCAATTTTTATTTTGAATTTTTTTGTGGTGGTTGCGTGGCTGTGGTGGTGGCCGATGGGGCCCAGCAGGTGGCAGTGGCAGTGGCTATGGCGGTGGTCTCAAAACAAAAACCAAAACTCCAAAATGAGAGTTTTAAAAAATAGGCACGTTTTAAAAACTGAAAGGAAAAAAAAAAACGAAAACTATGTGCCAAACGGATTTTTTTTTCCTCCAGTTTACAAAACTTGAGAAAAAACGGAAAACTTAATGGTTTTCAAACGGTACCCTCATATATGCTTTTCCATCATCTTTTTTATGATAAAATCTTTTTATATATCTTTTATTACTTACATCGATTAAACTTGCGCATGTTTTCTTTAATTGCACACAACATGCCGAGGACCCCTTTTTTTTTTGTTACTAAGATCATCGGCCCCAATGGTTTTGTTAACTCTTTAAAGTTGTTGGGGTTGAAGGAGGAGGCCATGTTAGAGGGGAATTTTTTTTGTGTTTGACCAGAATTGACTCTTGATAACCCCCAACGAGTTGCCCTGATGGTCAAGGAGGTATGTTCCATTCTTAACTTCTTGGGTCCAATTTTTGGGGCCAACACCAAAAAGAAATATTTTCTCTGAATGCACCACACCGATATGGAGAGTGCGTTAAAATTGCCCAGGAAGAGGACTTAGTCTTAGTTAACGCTAAAACTGACCCGAAGATACCTCTTACCGTCCAACTAACTGGAAAAAAATAAAGAAGGCTCTTGATACCATAAAATAGCATAGAATAAAGGAACAGAGGGTGAAGGAGCTGAGAATATTTCTTTTCGTATTCGTGTATTTCCTGTACACCTCTTGCTAATTATATACAAGCTTGTCTTCCTAAACTAGATAGGAGGTTTATCCCTTTTAACATCTTTTATCTCTTTGTATTTTGAATGTTCTTTTAAATCACATGGGGTTAATTTGTGTAACTTGCCACATGCTTCAATAATATGAATGAATGTTTACACAATTAACCGATAAAAAAGATTATTATGATTTTCACTTTACTTAGCTTAGTTTATCCATCTCCACCATAGCCCAGGTTGTCATTAGAAAAATTTCCTTTACAACTCCAATTTTCTTGTACGCCAAATACAGCAAATCCTGAAAGAAATGAAGAAATTCTACGAAAACACATCCTTCGGGGAAACAACGTGATTCAAGCCTGAGTGTTTCGAAGACTCCAGGAGCACAAGAGTTGCATACAAAAAAACCGATTGCATTTTTCCGTCATGTCCCACAAAAATAACTCCATAACAGATAAATTCTAATCAATGAATGGAAATTCTAACCAAAAAATGAAATGGAATATCACCTTTATCAAAAGAAACAGGATGTGACAAACCGAGTAGCTAGCAAGGTATGACAATTTTCATACAACTGTTTTTGTCCAAAATTCTCTTTTCTTATTTCACTTGTTGGCCGAGCGAAAGGAATGTTTCCGAGCTTTGCCTTAAGCAATCACTGTTCTGACTTCTTTTCTGTCGACTCCAAATACCTGCAACGATGATCAAGTACCAAGTTACTCAAGCTCGTGAGAAGTAACTTTGACGAAAATTTGTAGTACAAGTGTACAGCCCATAATCCCTCGATTGCATATTTCTAACAATATATATGTCTTCCAATGATGTAGTAAATCATTTTTATGTCAGCTGCCAAGATCCTAATAATTTACCATCAACTACCTTTTCCTAGTCCATCTGGATGAACAACTTACAACAAAAGATTACTGCGAAGTATTAAAAAAAATGGGGGCGCGTGAACATTGGACCAACAGTATCATTGCTCCAGTATGACCTACAAGTCACGGCTCAAAATGCAGAAAGAGCTTTCCCATAAATATGGGCAAGGCTGCAAACAGCACCCCCTGCCAGGCACCAGGCAGCTCCTATATTTATTTGACATTAGCTTTCTCTGTACGAGTCCTAATAATCCTGATTCCAAGAAGAAAAGGGGTAGGTAAATAATTCTTTATATTCCTTAGCATGTCACTAGTTCAAGCAGGCTCGCCAAACTTCTAATGGTGCGAGGCTTTTATTAGGTCAAGCCTCAGCTTCCTATTGCAGTGCAATTGGAGTGAGGCATGGTCCTTTTTAATATCAATTATCAGGTGACTGATCAGACGATTGACAGGCAGAGGTTCGAATAAAGAAGTCCCTTGTCCTGGTAGGCTTTCGGGTACCCCACGGCCCTACAGAAAGTTTTGGTTCTCATTAGCTCTAAAAATGAAACCAATATCAACACTAAGATAAGACGTGCTTAATGCCTCTATAAGAAGGCGGGTCAGATTCTTCTTTCTCTGCTCTTATGACACATTATTCATATCATCTTTCGTCATTTCCTCTAGTTTATTTCCTGGATGCCAGAATTGCTAGGAAGCACGGACACCCCTCCTAGGGGGAGGTATGGTGTCCTAAACGGACGGACACCCCGACACCCTCTGGACACCGCCTGACACGTGTCGGACACCGCCAATCGGTGTCCGATTTTTTTTTTTAATTTTCCGACACCGTGTCGGACACTTCGTCGAGAAGTGTCGGACACGGCAATGTGCAGTGTTGGACCCCATTTGGGGCAACTTTGTAATTTTTGGAACTAAAAAATTTCAGGGGTCAAACAAATTGTGCCCTAAATCCCCAATCTGAAAAATAACACCATCTGCAATACTCACCTTACGGCCGTCAGCTATCTACCACCTCACGGAAGCCATTACCGACTTGTAGCTGTCGCCGAAGCTATTCGCCAACATTCCGACGCCGACAGATCCAGTCGCCGTCGCGAAGACCGAAGCAGCTGGCTTGACACGCCGTCGCCATCGTCGGAGCTCACTGCATCGTTGCCGGAGGTCCTCGCCGTCGTCGCTGAAGCACAGGTCCCTTCCCTTCCCTCTCTGTTCGAACTTCGAAGTCCTCTGGCTCTCTCTCTTTTTTTATTTCTCCTCTGTCAAGTCTTAAGACTTAAGACTCGAGTCTTTTTTTTTCCTCTTCGTTCGAGTCGTTTCAGGAACCCTCTCTCTCTCTCTCTCTCTCTCTCTCTCTCTCTTTGACTTAGTTATTTTGTTAACTTAATTTCAGAACCTTAATTTCAAAATGCAATGCTTTATGTAGATTGATCACTTAATCAATTGATCACTTATTTCAGTTATTTCCTTTGTTTCCTATTCGTATGACTTTGGTCTTTCTAAGACTTAATTTCTTATGTTATGTACCATGTACTATGTTGGATTTAACATTTAAGTATGAGTTGTATTTGAATTTCTTGTTTTGGTAGCTTTTCATTATTATTTATTATTTTAGATTATGGAATGTATTTGATATTTATTATTTTATATATATATATGATAAAAATATTAAAAAAAATAGCGGTGTCCTGCGGTGTCCAAAATCCAGTTTTTTGGAAATTGCGATGTCCGGTGTCCCCATCGGTGTCGGTGTCCGACACCGTGTCCGTGTCCGTGCTACCTAGCAAAATTGATTACACTTGTTCTAAATCAATATACTTCGTTCTTCATTAGTTTAGCCCCTCGTCTGAGGCTCCCTTACGATATGTGGACTAGGGTAGGAGTGGTATGAGTATCCCCATACACAATGATCTGGGAAGACACAAAAAAATTCCGGTTCCCTCTTTCTTCCTTTTTCATGTAAAATCTCAATTATTCTGCTCTTGTATGACGTTGGCAAAAGGTTATGCACCTGGCAAATCTATGTATTAAAAGGAAAATGTAACAAGAAAGTTCAACAAATAAACATAAAAAGGAACCCAAGGTTTCCAACTATATACATTAGGGCCAAGGACATAACCCTACATTAGTTGCAAGATAGGATATAAAAACATTAAGCAGAATCCACATAATAAGACCCGACATTGTCCACAAGGTAACCAGAGCTTTGGCATGATAGTTTATAGTTGGCGGAATATCTCTCTCCAATTTGGAATTGGCTTACAGGCTATGTTCTATTTGCTTACCAGCTCTCGTTATACATGACCTTCACCATAAACCATGCACATTACGACAGTATAAACCTTTTGAACAAAATAAGATGTATTAGTTTACAACACACACGGAGATGGACAAAATATATATTGTATCCCATCCTGGCTATGCACACTTGGACCTCTGCTAACCCGTCTGGCGGCCCCGGTCCGCCGATTACCCGGTTGACCGGATGCATCGGTCGAGCGGCCTGGGTCGGCCTGCTGCGCCGGTCGACCGGCTGGGCACATTTGGACCGACTTCGCGACCCCCGTCGCCCCGTCGCTTGAGCGCCGACTCCGACACCTGTTGTCGCGCTTGTGCGCTATTTCCATATTAGGTGCCACCAGCACCGCATAGTCTGCCGTGCCCATGCGTCGCTGGCTCTCTATCACATTATTATGCCGCTGGGGCCTTGCCAGCAACATCTTGTCACACTACCGTGTGCCAATGCACCGCGCTTCTTATACAGTCGCGCCCCCCTGGCATCTTGTCACACTACCGTGCCCCCGTGTTGGTCCATCCTTTCACCACACTATGCCACCTTGCCTTGGTCCTATAACATGCTTCGATCCACTCTCCAGAGTGTACAGCATCTCGGGGGATAGGCGACTCCTCTGAGACACTATCTTCGCCAGAGAGCTCTTAAGCGCTCCGAAAGACGACTCCTCCAGGATGCTACCTCGGCCCATCGGGTAGGCAACTTCTCTCGAACACTACCTTCGCATGCTCTGAGTGCTCCGGCACAAGGACTCACCCGCAGGGATAGGCGACTCCTCCAAGACACTATCTCCACCATGGAGCTCCGAGTGCTCCGACACGAAGACTCCCCTTTTGCCAGGTAGACGACTCTTCCGGGGTGCTACCTCGACCCATCAGGTAGGCTACCCCTCCGAAACGCTACCTTGGCGTGCTCCGACAAAAGGACTCACCCACAGGGATAGGCTCGCTCCCAAGTGCTCCAACATGAAGACTCCCCTTCCGCCAGGTAGACAGCTCCTCCGAGATGCTACCTCAACCTGTCGGGTAGGCGACTCCTCCAGACACTACCTTGACGCGCTCCGAGTGCTCCGGCACAAGGACTAACCTGCGAAATAGGCAACTCCTCCGAACACTATCTTTGCCAGGATGTCTGCATGACTAGCCTATGCGTTCCGGTACTAAGGGCTTTCATCGGCAGCCCTAGGGACTATGACCCCCGGGTCACTCCAAGACGGGTGCAAGTCTCCGGAGGGATTGCGCCTAGTCCACCTGGTAGTTGGATGTTGGGTCTTCCCCACCGCTACCAGGTCTTCAGCGTCTCTCAACGCCCTGTGGGACTCTACAAGGGCTTTGGACTGGTGGCTAAATCAAGAGGGCTCTCTGGCAACACCGGCGCTGTGTGGGCCAGTCTTTCCAGACAGACATAGCGATGTTGTGCGGGACAGTCTGGGTGAATATGCAGTCCGATAGCCCGTAAGCACCGGCACTTGTGGCCCGCTTGGTGACGTGTCACTCCCCGGGAGCGCCACGTGTTGATCAACCTCTATAAATAGGGGGCTTGAGAATTCATTTGAGGACTCTTCACATTTTCAGAATTCATTCTCAGCCTCTATGATAGTAATAGGACCCTGACATTGGACCTTGACTCTGGAACTAAGCACTGGACTGTGACTGTCGTCGTGTATTCACCCCGTGCCATCGCCCTTGTAGCACCGCCATCCTCAGGCTTTGTCTGGGAAACCCTTGGTCTTTACCCTTGCTTCATCCTTATTGTGTCCCACATCAGCATATTTGGCATCTGACTTGGACTGTATTCCTTATGGCACCTCCACGTCGACTATGAACCCACTTTCCTTGGCATCAATATACAAGAACATTAATAATAAACTACTTTTTCATATCACCCCAAAGGCCAAGCCTATACTTCGCCCTAAATAAAAGCCGAGAAAATACATTGATTTTCAATATTTTCATGAGATGTCAAAAACAACTAAATCTACACACGTTACTTAAGCTCCATGGGTATCTAGGGCCTAGCCAGGATTAGCAAGAAAATAGGAAACACAACCAAATTAATTTCCCTTCACCTAATATTTAATACACCCACTCCCAAAAAAATAGAGGGGAGAGGGCGAGGGATAAATCCCAAGGTATATATATCAGATCTCATGTCTAGAGGGAGGCCAATCAGTAACTTCGAAGTAAGAACTTAGCAATGTTTACCTCAACTCCATGATCTTTTACATACACATTGGTGAAGAGTTCAGAAGGTTCTGGCATTGGGCTTTCCTGGAAATGCAGATAACAGAACAGATAATCCATCAGTTCTTGAATATAGAGGGCAAGAAAAAGATATCGGGTTAATAAAAGATTGAAAAACAAAATAAGACTATGCAGGACTAGATTTAGAATCAAGATATGGAGGTCCTGAGATTCCCACTAATCATTCCATATTAGGACGGGGAAAAAGAGTTCCAACAGGCCAAAAGACCTCCTTGTTTGTCCTCCCAATAGGATGTGACAAGCTACATACCTTCGCTTGAGCAATGGCTTCATCCACCTCTTTCCTCGCTTTCTTCTCTATATCCTGCACAATAAAAATTAAATAGGCAGCAAGAAAATCTCATTACATATACCACTTCAAATAATTCAGAGAACAGAAATTCAGAAAATAAATGCTAATCACAGCATATATAACTGTCAAAAAATTTTGTGAAAACTTTTTTGTTTCTTATTCTTTTAATTGGAACAATGATTTCTCCTGAGTGGTAGTGGGAGTAAATCTAAACTATACCTTTAGTTCCTTTTCACTAGCAATGTCATGAGATAATATCAGCTTTCTTATTCTTTCAATTGGATCTCGCTCCTGCAAGAAACATCAAACATCCCAAAAACATATCATATGGGAACACACTACCATAAAGTAATATCGTTACGAATAAAATAAAAGGACTATACTAACCTGTCTCACACCGCTAATCTCATCACGCGTGCGGTAGGTGCTCCCAGGATCAGACATAGAATGGCCATGGTACCTATAGGTGTCCATTTCAAGAATCTGAAAACCAACATAAAAAACAGGGACGACGTTATCTCGTCGAGTTATAATAAATGAAATGTCAAAAAAGCAAAAGATATATTCTTAATCCCAGCTGTTCCAGCGCATTTCTTGACAAATTGATATCTCCAAAACAGTCGATTTATTAATCATGCGAAGAAGAGAGGATCTGTAGAACAGCTAAAAGACCTAGAAGTCCTATATTTTGCCTTGCAACAATCTATCAAACAAACAACACATACGGTGACAACTAGCAAACATAATACTCACGAGCAGACAAAACAAGAACTCGAAGCATTCAAACACATTGTCATTGTTTAGGGTTAGTGAGGCAGTAGAGTTGGTGACATGTTGCACAAAGAAGTCATCCTTGCCTTGTGTTGTGCATTGAATCTAATTTTATATACGTATACGCGCACGCGAGCGCGCACACGCACACACCCCGAGAGAAAGTAACCATGTCACCGCCTACATGGACACTCTTAACTCGCCATGTGAACATTCCTATTTTGACTTTTTGAAAGCAATTACAATTTATTCACCTTTGTAATAATGATTTAAATTCTCTCTCTCTCTCACATTCAATTTAATTTAAATTCCTTTTTGCCATTTGAAATTCAACCAATTAAATAGATTTTATGTTTCCCTCTCTTCTGTGTCAACATATTCCATTTAAAAATTTTATTTATATCTTTACAATTTTATTAATTCTCTATGCATTCCCTTCAATCTTAAATCTTTTCTATTGTTTAGAGAAGCCCAATATTCTTTATCAATTTTCTCTCTAACTAAGATAATGTCCCTCGTTTTATTTCATTACAAGTTTATATTCTAAATGCGGTATTTCATTAGTGACCCTTTCAAATTTAGATATTTGTACCTTGTCGAAGTAAGAAACCATGGCATATATGTTTGGAATAGATTCCATTTTATAGAGAGAGGAATTTACTTGTTTCTTGGTGGCCTTGAATAATACAAAACTCAGCACACGAGTTATTGTAGTTAGAATTATCACTATTTTGATATTAGTTAGGACAAACTATTTCTATCAATTCATATACTATTTTTCATCTTAATTTGTTGACAAAAACCACTCCCTCCGTCCCTAAGAAACTGATCATATTTCCTTTTCGGGCTGTCTCACAAAAATTGATCACTTCCAAATTAGGAAAGATTCTGTAGTTATTTTTACATATTTACCATTTTTATACTTTTTTTATTCTATTTCTTATCACATTTAATTCTCTACCAACTCATTTTCTCTCTCCTAGCCCATCACTTTACACTTTTTATTCTATTTCTCTCTCTACATTTAACACTACCAACCAATTTTCTCTCTCATGGCCCACTCTCTTCCCCCTCTCTCTAAAGGGTAAAATGAGAAAGACACACAATATATAACTTAAATCCTTAATATACGTGCAAAATCAAATGGATCACTCTTTTAGGGACGGAGGGAGCATTCGTTATTACTCAAATTCATTTTTAAAGACAAAAATTAGTAGGAAAACTCATATAAAAAGGGGAAAATATTTTTTAAATTTTTTCTTGTCACTGCCAATTTTATTATTGTTATCAGGCATACAAGCACGAAACTCTCAATCAATACTTTGACAGTTGTTACTCCCCTGTGCAACGCATGGAATCAAAACTAGTAAGAAATTAAATACGAAAGTCAGAACCCAACAGGAAAGGGGGAAATCTACCCACACTTCATACATTAGCTTCAATATCAAAGTCTTCAGCTCTCCAAATTCCTTGCTAATATCCACAACACACTCGTTACTTAGATATTTGTCCTGGACTCTTGTTCATATCATTTCTTTTTACCAGTAATACCTACGTGGTTCGCTTAGGTACATGGTATGGGTGCGTTAATTTTTAGGTACACAATTCGTCGCGCTAGGCCTAGTCAATTCGCTTTTTGGGTACGCAATGATGGGGTTCGCCTATATGGTACATTTTAGTACGATTCATATTTCACACAGTCATAAATGCAATATCCAAATCTTATGAAAACTAATCTGAAACTAAATACAATCAACATTATCATAAAGGAGAAGCTATTTGCACCCCTTAATATGCTAATAGATCTCCTTGTTTGTCACTAAATGGTCAACATTCGTCAATCGCTAAAGGACATTATTAGCAACAAATAGGATGTGGGAAAGCAAAAGGGGGATGGAAATAGCATTTCCCTATGATAGATTGTATTTCTTTTATTTAGTTGAGAAAATTTCTTCGTCTTAATATTGTTCTTTGAGAAAGTATACTTTCACACTAAATAAATGCCCTTAACTGTCCCTCCCTCCCCCTCCCCCCTCTCTCTCTCTCTCACACACACACACACATCTCTTTTGTTGGAAAAATGGTAAGATTCTTAAAAAAGGTAAGTTTTACAAGCTAAATTAGAGCCCTTAACTGACAATATTCTTGACAGGCTCATCCTTTCCATAATAAACTACTTCTCGAAGCCTTTCGTTTTTTCCACCTAATATATCCAAATAAACAACAACTTTTTTTTCAATGCTAAGTTTGCTCATTTTGGAGAACCTGTATGAACGAGCAGCGTTTAGGGTCGCGAGTACTAGTACGCCTTACGCTAGGGTCAGCAGCAACAGCGAATTAGATAACACTGGTTTTGACCAAGACAACACTCATTAACTATGGGCCATTGACATGGCTACAACAATTTTTGGCATGTTAACATGGATAATGATGATACGTAGCACAGCAGAGTAATAGTTAAGGAAACTCGGTCCAACAGGTACATCAATCTTGTGTAACCATGACAAGGTAATACAACTCAGCATTGTAACGTTGCATCAAGCAAGGACCCTTCGTATATTAGAACTATACCTTCCCTAATGGCCCCAATCCTCCGACAAGCAAATGAGAAGATTAAAAAGAAAAAAAGATGAGTAAGAATAAAGAAAGAACATTGCACTTTGGTATTCTTGCTGGGTATGTTGTACACTTAACAGTCAAGTGGCACGTGGTTTCAATGGGGATAAAAGGAGACGTAGTTCTTCATGGTATTTTGTTTGCCTATCATCCTATTGTGTTATGTCTTATCTAACAGGCCCTAGCAGTTCGGTAAACCTTCACCATAAATATCTTCTACGCATATAAAGAATGTAAAGTATGAAGGAATTGATACTTAAAACACATCTCACTTATTTTCGGTAGCAACTCCAACACCAACTTATGTTATGTGACGGGATTCTCCGTGAAAATGAAGTCCACTACATTTACATCCTAGTAGGGGACAAATGTAGTGGACTATGATAAGGGCCACGGTTAATGATAGTCAAGTGCTACCATCAAATCATAAGACACCAGAAAACCTTTGATATTTTCTTGAACCTTATTTCAACAGCCAAAATGAAACCTCTCAAAGTCCCCTCTCAAAACTAGAACCTTAATAAAACCCCGCAAAAATTTCAAAACCGTATCCTCCTAATCCTCCCATATGCCCAATTAAGCTTCCGTCTAAGATAAACTAGTTAACCTTATATTATTTTATCTATATCCCCCCAAATATTCTTGGTAGACCTATCTGAAGGAACAGTACCAAAATCCTCATCTTTCTCATAATCAGTTTACAGCTATGTTCTATCATAACAGTACCAAAATCCTCATCTTTCTCATGATCAGTTTACAGCTATGTTCTATCATCTTTGTCCTGTCTCTCACATATAACCAGTTTAACTCGTAGATTATATCACCTTCTTCTTATCCCTTCTAACTTTGTGACTGTACTTCCTAGGCTCTTACTCTTACAGTAACCAGAATAACTTCTTCGTCCCTGTATTTTCCTGTGTATCACATATAAAAATATTCTATCGCCATTGATTTTCTACATGCCAAGTGTGCCAAAATAAAGCCTGATTCCAAGTTGCAAACTCCATTACTCTTCACCCAATGCCGCCACTATGATGCACAACTACTTTTGTGATGCATCCCTCAAGATTTATGTTCATGCAAAGTAGCTAGCTTTGCGGCCGTCAATATATCGCAACCCTATTCTTGTATACGTGCTTTTTTAGTCCATAAATCATATTTGCAATACTTGTAGCATACTGTTATCTTGAACGAATCCAACCACTTGCAACATGTTGAAAATGTAGTCGAGTGAACAAATCATTCAGCATTAGGAAATGCCTGCAACATATTTTTCAAATTTACACTTTAAGATAAGAACAATTGTATGACAGTTCAAAGAGAAGAACGTAGGAGCGAGTACATGAAAATAATTTCAACAACGAAGAGAATCAGAAAAGGACCAGCCTAAGTCAAATAAACTCATGGCACGAACTCAACCTGCAAGAATTTGCACAGCGTCCAGCCTAGCACAGGTAGCCTTGCCTAGTTCTACATATGAAGTTATTTACCCGTGCAGTGTGCTTCCTAGTGTATAGAGATCCCAAAAGTATCAGTACTCTGAAGCTTAGTTGCAGGAAACTCCTAATAAGGTGACGTTTCTCTCTCGGAAACTCGCTTTTGCGATCCCAAGTTAGGAGCTCCATGGGATCTCGTCCCAAGCTACTATGGGAACTCGATCCCGTTAGCCGGATAGAGATGCATGGAACAAGTGAGAGAATACTTGAAAATCAAGCCCTTTTCAACTCAATTCCTTGTTTCTCTCCTCCTTCAAGTCCTTAAAGCCCTCCTTGTCTGTTGTTGCTGCTATGTAAACTATACTAAACAAATAATAATACTCTTTACTCATTTATTTATTCAAGCCGCTCCTCCCAACCTTATATTCTTCTTGGTGCTTAAGCTCCCCCGCCCCCGTTCCCACTCCCGTCCCCGCCCCGCTTTGTGCAACTAAGCTCTGAAGCATATAAAATTCCAAGATTTGCTAGTAACCTTTCCACGAAAATCTTATTTACCAGACTCCGTAGGAGAAAAGAATATTACATTCTATGAACAACAAAGCAGCAACTAGCAAGACAAGGCAATAAATGTTTGAAAGGCCAGCCCAATCAAAGCAAAAGATGCATGGTGCAGGTTGTATAACAAGTTTTTTGGAGAAAAAAAGAAGTTGATTAGGCAGCAAGGCAACTATACTCACAATGGGTCCATTCTTCAAAACGTGCTCCTTAGCAAATTTGCATGCCTGCTTCACAGCAAACACATCCATGCCATCTACCTGATTCAGGATAAAGAAGACATAAGAATCATAACTACAGGACGCTTCGTCTTTGGATTAGAATGGGGAAACAAATATTTGTCAGCATTGACAATTAATCAGCTTTAATCTTCTTATGACGCAAAGAAGAGAACAAATTTAGTCCTACAGAATACAAAGTCAACCCAAACAAGCGCACAGATGCATCCCCTAACCCTCTTCCAGAACGCAATGCATCAATGAGTTACTCCAAACACGTCCAAAAAGACCAGCAGAAAATTTCCCTCTGTATTATGCCAGGAAATTTATGATATAGTCTCGGGCGCAACTCAATGGACTTGATTATGCATGTAAAATTCATCAATTTTATCTACTTCTTCTATTAGACACGCAAGACTACTTTAAAAAAGAACCGGCGAACATAAACAGCCAGAACGAAATTTCATTTGCAGTCTCTGCAGCTTTAAATACAGGATCTCGCCTACTAACAACAACCAAAATACACGTCAAACATGAAAATATTCGCTTAAACTAAAAAACTCTCTAAATAAACATGTAGTTTCTCTTTTAGAATTACTAAAGTTATCTAAAAAACCAAATTCTCCAAACACATAATAATGAATAAAAACACTGCACTAGTTACATAACCAACTATTAGGAAAACTCAAGCACGTCGATGCACCAACGTTTAAATACAGCTAATCCGTTATATGTACCAGCCTTGCCATTCTTTGTGAAGGACTGAAATATAATCAGTTCTCATGTATAGCAGAATGCATCAACTCAATTCACAAAACCATCAACTTCACAAAAATTAACACAAACAACAACAAATTCCAGACAATCCGAAATTTCAAGTAACCGTATCAGCAATATATCAATTCAAAGTACCTTCAAACCAGGAACATAATCCCCACGCTTGTAATACGCCGGACTCTTCGCCGCTCTCCATTCAGCCGTTCCCATACCATCTAAAAAAAACAATCCAAAGTAACAAAACAACCAAATCAGGTACATATATCACCAACTAAATTTAAATCATACTAAACATGCAAATGCGAGTCCTCACAGTGGTTGTTCTCGCACACCAAAATTGCAGGTAAGTCCCACAACGCCGCCATATTGAGCGCCTCGAACAACTGCCCCTGATTCGCCGCGCCGTCCCCGTATAGCGCAAACGTCACGTGGTCCTCCTTCGAGTACTTCTGCGCAAACGCCAGTCCACACCCCAACGGCACCTGAGCGCCAACAATACCGTGGCCTCCGTAAAATCCTCCGTCCTTCTTGTAAAAGTGCATCGAGCCGCCCTTTCCCTTCGAACAGCCCGCCTTGCGGCCCATGAGCTCGGCGAAGGCCTCCAGCAGGGTCCCTCCGCGGCCGAGGAAGATGCAGTGGTCGCGGTAGGCGGTGATGATGCAGTCCTTCCGCGTTATGGCGGCCTCCATCCCGACGGCGACGGCCTCCTGGCCGTCGTACAGGTGGCAGAACCCTCGGATCAGCTTCGACTTGTAGAGCGAGTCGGCGGCGATCTCCATCCGGCGCATGCGCGCCATGTCGACGAAGAAGGTCATGAGCTCCTTGGGGGTGGTGTCGATGGTGCGGGAGGGAGGGTCGATCCTGTGGCCGGTGAAGGGGACGCTGGTCTCGACTGTGATTTTGGTGGCGTCGTCATCGGTGGCCGAGGAGAAGGGGCGGCGGAGGAGGGAGGCGGGGCCGGCGGCGAGGGGCTTCAGGAGACCGGAACTCCGGTGAATCAGAGACATGTTTTGGTTGGTTGGTCGATCGATCCGATTGTTTGGGAGAGAGATTGGTGCGCGCCTGTGTGCGTGTGTGTGTGTGTGTAGTGAAGGGGGTTTGGTGGGACGAAGGGAGCACCAACCCGAAAACAGATTAAATGGAGTACTAAACAAATGTGGTGAAAGTGACGGTAAAGCGTTGTTTGTTTGACTTTATTACAGATTTAAATGATTTTTTAGCTAATTGTCCTTTGGCGCATTTCTTTATGTGGAATATTTAATCGAATTTCCAAAAGGCCATTCTTTTATTTGTTTATTCTATTTTTTGTGTGTACATATATATATATAGAGAGAGAGAGTAAAAGAAGGACATATACCTTATTTCCGATACCATTTTAAGAGTTGCATAAATTATCACAACAGAAAAATAAAAACCCATCTATGTTGTTTGACTATGATAGTTTAACACATCTATAAGTCAAAATAAGGATGATTAATGCCATATGTGTAGAGAATAGGGTTGAATTTAGTGTTTTTCAAAACAAAAAAAAAACTATTAAACATGGTAACCAAAAAGAAAAATTCTAAAACATGAGCTTGAAAATATTGAATTTGGTTACCAGACGGAGCGCAGTACAACTCAGCTGTCATTATTTTACTCGATGTTTATTAACCAATAAGCTTGATTTATTTATTTTATGAGTTGAGAACGTACGAAATTGTTAACGAGGTTGGCACAATTTAAATTTAGGTAGTTTGACTCATTTTGCAACTCTATGTAAGCAAGCTAATTTAAGGTTTATAATCGCACTTTGTTAATATGCATATGCACTTTTCGAGATAGTGACGTTGCATTTACTACATATCAGAAGAAGTTTTACAGTTTACTATATAGTGCAAACAAGCTGAATAAGGATTCTCAGCTACACATGAGCTCTACTTAACTACCTTAGTGATAAAAAATCATTGTTAAAAGTATTTTCTTACTCTTAATAAAATCTATGATGACATTCTTCCTAAAACATATTTAAAAATATATTTTAATTCGGATTCCAATTACAACTAGTGTGAGCTAATTAATTAGGACCCTTTTCATTTGAAGTCGTTGAAGGCTCATGATGCTGGTGGTGGTAGTAGTACACAAAGGTGTGCTGCACGTGGTTAGGTGTGGTCATACTTGGACAATTTTTTTGTTTTGTGTGTGCCTCCGTGGTTCACTTCTCGTATGAAAATCGGGGTCTTACTCTTTTGGCCATGCTGGACGCGATTTTTTTTTTTTAATTTTAAAAATTGAAAAAAAAATATACATTTGGTAATCATTTTTTTTTCCTTCTCCAATTTAAAAAATCAGTTTTTAAACTGAAGAGTAAAAAAAAAATTCCAAAAACTAGTTTTTTTTTCACTTTTAGTTTTTTTTTTAGACCACCACCACCACCCTCTCAGGCGATCACCGCCGGCCAACGACAACCACCTCCGGCCGCTGGCGACCACCGCCGGCAACCACCAGCCACCGCCGGCCACCACCGTCAACCACCGCTACGTCCCACCACTGCCACCGCAAACCACCCAAAAAAAAGTCAAAATAAAAAGGGTTACCAAACACCCAAAAAAAAATTAAAAAAAATAAGGGTTATCAAACACCCACTTGTTTTTGTAAAAAAAAAAAATTAAGCCGCTCTTTAAAAACTGAAAACCAAAAAAAAAATTTTGTCAAACCAACCCTTAGTCTCCACCAACCTAGCATGGGCAATACATTGCCAAGGGACCAACACAAGTCGTGACGTGTGCGCGTCAGACTTCCAAAATCATGTCCAATGTTTGGTTTTAACCTGCACCGTACTTTGCCTCTGGCCCTATGTCAACAGAGGAGTTTTTTTCGACATCCTCAACATATAAATATCCGAGAGGCAATATCACTCCAAACACATCCCCAAATATATATACCGGGGAAGCTTAAAATTTTGTGTGGTAATTTTTACATTAAAGATTAGCAATCTCCTCGACCTCGGTTAAAACAAAATGCCTAATTTCAGAACTTTGCCCACTATGCTTGCAGTATCCTAAAACATGAGAACAACACCTTTTTCCTGAGTGTCATTGAATAAAGACTTTTTTCAATGCCATTTTGAGCAAGTCCCTACCTCGTATTCATTTCATAACTAAATTGTGCGTTGTTTTAGCAAGCAAGTATTCAGAATAAAGACTGATATGTCCTACCTTACACGTGCTCTCGTTTTCCTTTGGGCTGTTTGGTGTGGAAGGTTTGCCCTCTTACTCGAGGAAACAGAGTTTTTCGACAACAAGTGTTCTGAATCAAATTCAAAACCTGGTGGTTAATATTAGCAACACTCTTCGGTTCCAACAATGCGTTTGAAAATAAGAAATAGAACTCATGTCGAAAAATTGGCAAAGTACAATGCGATTTGAACATTTTGTAGCACCTGTTGTTTCCTGTAATGTTCTCACATATCTGTGAATACTATTTCTCGCTGACCACTGTATTATGTGATATTCCCGTTACAAAGCCTATGCATAGTACTTATGTTGTAAGCTCTAACATCATTTATATTACAAGTTCTAATACTTGCTTGCAGTATGGTATTGGTATGGTTAGGTTTAGCTCGTTCTGGTTTCAACTGCGGCATATGTTGATATTATTTTCTCGACTGCTGAAGCTAGTGCAACAGTTACTGCTTTTATTACTAGCTAGTGATTGGTTATCGAGACATCTTTGCTTACATATCATCATTCTTGTTGTTGATTCTGATTTGCTTGTGCAGATACAAACTAATGAAGATATGAGTGGTATTCTTTGTCATCTTTTGCATAACATAACTAATTGCAGATGAGAAGTGCATTCTATGCATATCGCCCAAGGGACATATTGTGTATTCGACCTATCCTCAATAATGGCCTCTTTTATTTTAAATTCAGATCGTAGTGTGAGACAGAAATGGTTTGCAGATGTACAGTCTGCCCCGCATCCCTAAAGAGAGCTATTGTTTCCTTTGTGCCTTAGTGGTGTTTTGTTCCCTGGCTTATGTAATTTGTTTTCACTTTACTCAGTCTTTCCTTTAATTTGTAATGTTATGGTATCGACGATCGGCTATAAAATTTTTAGCATGGCATGTATTTTCTCATTCTCTGAAAAAAAAAATGCACTGATATTAGAAATTGTATGTTCGTATATGTATTCATCGGTAGAATTACTGTAATTGTAATCAAAATTATAAGTTTAATCACAATGAGTGTGTTTGCTTCACTGTAAAAAAATCATTCATAATGTAATTATAAGTGTTTAGTTTAACGAATGAATCTCGTAGTGCAATGAAAATTTACAAAATATGGCTACAATGTTCCTCCATAATATGCTTTATTTATATTTAATGAATTGTTCTGGCCATTTTATTACAATGGCCTTTTACATTTTATTCTTATGTATTTAGCACAGTATTTTTATCCCTTTAGTCACAATTTTGATTCTTTTTACAACCATAAAAGTAAAAACTTGTTTTTATTAAGCACGTTAGAAAATTCAAAATAAGATGCCAACAAATATTTTGTGATATGAAGATTTATAAGCATCGTTGTCTACGTGTGTTAACATGTGTGGATGCGCGAGTGTGTGTGTTAAGAACGTTAATTATGATCTAATACTCGTGATACCCAAAGAAGTTAAAAGATGGTTATATGTCCAAATTATTTTATGTTTTGTCCACTGTAGATGTTCATAAAAACATTTTTAAAGATAGAAGTAAATGTCATATTACTTTATTGTGTTTAGCGTAGTGAAAAAAATTGTGGGCGATGGAACAAAAAAGGCCTTGCTGGGCGTGTCTAAAATTACATTGTAACGATCTTTACGAAGTAAATGGTCAACCAAATGTACTATTTTTATGATTGCATCATTATTGCAACAGTAATAATTTGTAAAGGGTGAACTAAATGTCTTCTAGAGTGTGTTTGGATATAGAATTTGAACTGAGAATTTGACTTTGTTAGGGTATTTGTAAACTACTTGGACAAAATATCTTGTTTGGATAGTTTTAAAGGGAATTTTTTAAATTTCAGAGTGATTTGAACTGTAGATTTAGGGTCTCTAAATCCACAATTCAAAAAACTAATTTGAATTAATTATTTGTTAATCCACTCGAATCATTAATTTACAAATCCACAATTACTAGTTCCTTGTTTTTTAAGAATCTTGCCTCCCACATTTTTTAGCAACTTTTTGCTACCTTTCTTCCAAACAAGATATTTCAAAATAATAGAATTTGTAAATCATGAAATTTCGAAATAAGGTCATTTAGAAATACCCAATATTTTAAAATTTCATATCCAAACACACCCTTAGTATGCGTGATATTACGACGTGTTTACTTTTTATCAAAAAAGAAGAAGTGAGGGCAAAACTTTTTATTTCGTCCATGTAATGGTTATTTATGTTCATGACCCACGCTCTGAATTGTTTCTTTGTCACTCCTTTAGTAGCCTACCTAAAAAGGTCATGTTTCAATCACATGTGCAACCTTTGACAGGTATTTTCATCTTTATATTCTGAAGTCATCACCCCCCCCCCCCTTTCATTAGTCCGTTCTTCTACACCAATGCCATCATCAAATGCACCACACTGCAACCACCGCATTGTTACCTACCCACCACCAAATTCACTGTCAAACCCACCACCACTTTTGCCAAAATCCAATATGACCACCAGCAAAAATACACATTAGCCACCACCATTTCAACCAAGCCACCACAGTTAAAACCAACCCATAACCTTTGACGCCTAGATGCAATGCCGCGACAAAGGGAGGCTTGCCTGAACCAATGAAGCCTGAAACACATGTAACTCAATGTTATGAATAAACTTTCCAAAAAAATCAATTCTAGTGTGTTTATGTGTTCAAAGATTAAACATAAATTATTTAAGAAACCCATGTCAGAAATCACAAAAGTACATGAAAATCAAATAAAATTGTGTGTGTGTGTGTGTGTGAACTCAGCTTGAGCTATCTCAAAATGATTAATCTGTGCTTCAATAATATAAAAAATCACATACCAAATTCATAAATTATCCCAAAAAAACAAAAGCAAAAAACAATTCACGTGTGTGGGTGGGTATTTTAAGATGCTTGTTTGGCAGTTTAAAGAGGGACAGTGTTACTGAACCCCTTAAGTTTTTGATATAATTACAACCGTGTCCATCGACTATGAGAAATATCAAATATGTCACTTGGCTGAACGAAATATAAACAGCTTATTAGTAAAAAGACAACACTGTGTTTTTGTTTGTCTTGAATTTTCCCTTTTCCATCTTCATTTTCTAATAGAAATACCCTACCCCTTGGTTCCCACCACCCCCCTCCCAAGTCTTCATTCACGGCCAACCGTCGACCACACACCAATCCCACTCACCGCATAACAACCAACCCAAGAAAGCATCCTCGTCTCTGGGCTAAGCCCTCTCCTACCTTATCTCTCTCCATCAAGTCCTTCGCCGACCATAGCCATAGTCACCCAACAAACATAGCCATTACCACACACACAAAAATATCTGTGCATGCACATATACATATATTTGCACATGCGCATATACATATATTTGCACATGCGCATAGATTTATGCGTTATTGGCGATGAGTAGAGGCAATGGTAGCGGTTCCATGAAAGTGTTGGAGCCATTTTGATGCGGCGGTGGGTGGAGGCATGGAGTGGTTATTATGGTGGTGATGGTGATCTGATCCTACTGGCACGTCGAAGGTTGGATGCCTCGTGGTGGACGACGGTTGTGATGAACTGCAACAGCAGTATTGACAGGTGATGAGCATGATGTAATAATCTGGGCTACAATGGTGCTAGTTGGGGAATGGGGGATGGTGGCGATGGCGGTGCTAGTAACAAGTAGTGCTGTGGAGATCATAATTTCGAGTGTTGTGGTTGTGAAGGAGAATTGGGATTGCACACAATTGGCGTTAGGTTTGAATTTGGGTTGGATTTGAGATGATTGTGGGAAATGGTGGTGTTACAACAATGCCAAAGGCAGCAACATCGAAGGACAGATGGTGGAAAAAATGTTATTTTTACTGTAGAATTTATGTAGTCGTATAGTGTACAAAAGGTTGTATTAGTACTTTAAAATACGGTAGACTGACATAAGTAAAAATATACACTATAAAATACAATACATGTGTTACGAATCTTCAATATTTTGATTTGATATGTAACATTTAAAACTTGTTGAAATTAACCATAGTTACCTCAATGGCTACAACAGTACTAGCCCCTTAAATTAGAAACCATTAAACAATTTTGTATTAAAAATGAAAGAGGGAATGGAAGCTCACATGAACTTCGCATGCTCAAATTTTCATTAGAAAAAAGGAAGGTGAACTTGTAACCTACACGTGACCTTTTTGGATGGAAAAATGCTGATAAGGATCAAAATAAATGAAACATACTTCATGGACTATAATAACTACGAGTACAACAAGTAAAGTTACGAGAGAGGCGAGGCAGGTGGATAACTTCTTTTGGAACTTGGAGCGGTACTTTGAAGCCCTTGACATTGACGAGAAGGAGAAGGTGCAGCGAACTGTGACAAGTTAGTTGGAGCTAATCTTCAATATATTAGATGGTTTGGAGGTAGACAGTCGATTGACTGTGCTGGAACGGAAAGTCGATGTGTTCACGGAAGAGTTAGATGACTTGATCGAAGAGAGGGTCGCCCGTTTCACCAAGTGGGAGGTTCAACGGTGCAAGGACCTCAAGGGATAAGTCACGGAGCACCAAGAAGAACTAGCTGCTTGTAAGAATGAGCTTACAAGAGCTACGAGGCAGAGGTGTATCGCGGTGCAGCCAAGGCAAAAGAAAATGCTGGAGCCGAGATCGCATGATGGAGCGAGAGAGGCGAGGCAGGTGGATAACTTCTTTTGACAGTTGGAGCGGTACTTTAAAACCCTCGAGATTAATGAAGAGAAGGATAAGTTGCAGATGACGGTCATATACCTTACGGATACAACTACCTTATGGTGAAGGCGTCGCTACACGGATGTGTGCGATGTCAAAACGTGGGAGAAGTTCAAGCGTGAATTAAAAAGGCAGTTCTATTCGGAGAGCCCGGAGGATATGGTGATGATCAACCTTCGACAGCTGAGGCAGAAGGGAAGTATTCGCGAGTATGTGAAGGAGTACTCAACTTTGATGCTCGAGATGTCCGAGAGGCAGTGACTATGCTTCTTCATTGACAGGTTGTAGTAGTGGGTTGCCACAGAGTTGCGGCGAAGGGAACCTCATGACTTGGCTTCTGCCATGGAGATTGTCGAGAGGTTAGAAGACTTCAAGCAAGGTGAGAGGCCGAGATCTCTAAGGCAAGAGCATGCCAAAGATGGGGGAGACGGTAGGTTGAAGAGTGGCTCGCCCAAGGCAACCGATGATGAGCAGAGTGGGGACGAGGGATGTCGCCACCATCATAAAAGGAAGAAGAAGCACGAGGAAAGTCGCAAGCAGGGTGACCCTCGTGACCACAAGGCTCATGTGGGGCCTAGAGGAGGATGCTTCTACTGTTCAGGTTCGTATTACATGAGGTATTGCCTGCACAAGGAAGTCGTAAAGAACGTCAATTTAAGGATTGGCGGATGGACAGGGAAGGCCGACTTCAACATCACCGACATGGATGAGCTTGGGGTGGTGCTTGGGATGGACTTCATGGAGAAGTCGAGCGCTACACTCAATCCATATTGCGGGGTGATGATGATGGCATGTAAAGAAGGCCAACTGGAGTGGATGATCCTGTTGGTTTCCAAGGATTAGGCTGACGCATGTAAGGGGATTACCAGGTTACAGTTGGACAAGGGATCGATGCTATGCTACGATGAGCGGCATATGGGGTCAAGGACCTACACAGTTGATATGCTCACGAAGACAGTCATGACAAAGAAGTTCAAGTATTGCTTGACATTGATTCATCTTCTTTCTTGCTAAGTTCAAGGTGGAGTGCATTCTTACATTTAAGGAGGATGCAAGGCGGAGTACCTGAAGAAGGTACTGAAGACATATTACACTTTTCTTACTGAGTGATTTGTTAATACAAGTCAATGTGGAGATTGTTGATATATGTCTCGTATTTATGTCCCACATTAATTACTCTAAGAAGATTGCAACTTGGTCTTGAGTATATAAGACATCTTGTCCCGCATTGGTTGCATAGAAAAGATCGTTGCTTATTTCTAAGTATAAGTAAGGTGTCTTGTATTGTTTTTAAGGGTAAAAGAGAATAGTCCTTCTTTGAGTAGGAAACAAAAGAGAAAAGAGTCCTTATTTGAGTATGAAACAATTGAGAGATACATGTGAAAGAGTGTTGTAAATCTAGCTTGTGCAAAGTGGATGTGAATTCTCTCAGATTTCTTGTGTTCTCTTGTTTGGTTATCGTGTTCTATACATATTTATCCAGATCGATTTCGTAACACTTTTCCCTCTGAAATGTAGACTTGCATATTCCAACAATTGACTCCATGATTGCCAGTGAATGCACATTTTCAGTTTAGCAAATACTGCCTTCCAAATTTATTGTGTAAAGTCACGACACCAAAAAAGATGATTAACATCCTCCATATGTTGGTTACACAATGAACAAGTATCCTATGTAATCAAATTATAGCTCTTTAGTTTGTTTTTTGTTCTCAACCCCTCCTTACATAACATCCATAGGATGAAAGCACATTTTGGTATGCCTCAAGTGAACCATACCAATTTCCACCATGCTACCTTTTCTTTTCTAGTTCTCAGGGCATGCCAAGCTGAACTCACTGTAAATTGACCATTCTTTGCTAGAGTCCATAGTAAGGGACTAGATTGGTATGATTCCAATTCAAAAAGTTGATTTTGGAACACAAAAAGGTATACTACAAAAACAATAATTTGAACTTAACAAACATCAAAACGAGCCATGTTTTTAAAAAACTCGCTCCTTGCTTGAATGGGATAAGGCAACCAGACGCTATCGATAATTGACCTCTCGTTGGCTCAATCTTTCTACCGCCTAACCATTAAAAGAGATCTATCACACCATACACAAAAAATATTACGGTGATTATCGCATGAAAGATGGTTGTAGTGGAGGTCCAAGGGCGCCAACCAAGCGCAGATAATGTTAAGATGTTCACTAGTAGTGAGCATTTAAACTATTCAAATCAATCTAACCGGCCGATCATAAACCGATTTAAAAGATAATTGATTTTTGTGTTTTTTTTTTCAAACCAATGTTTAATTTTTATTTTTTTTGAAACCGTTACAAACCAAACCGAATTGAGCCTAAATATATCAAATTTCATATACATGGGTTTTAATATAATCGTAGTTGTTATTTAGTCTTTACCATACTTAAGATTTAACCACAACATATATAAGTTGTTTCCAACCTACTTTGGTCGCACCAAAGGGCCCACTAGGGGTCCCGTTTTATGCGATACATCACATATTCAACGCGACTTTGGTACCATCAAGACTTAAAAAAATGTGCAAAAGTAGACTTGACGCGACTCCCACCTTAAAGGGGTTGGCCACCTCCCTTGACAAGGGGGCTCGCCCACCTACCTTGACGACCAACAACCGTTGCTAGCGGCCACGCTACGTCACTGCGACGATCATCGCTCATGGTGGGTGAGCAGCGAGTGTCATCTCCCGCCGTCAAGGGCCCGCACTGTTGCTGTGACGACCCTCGCTCGCGGCGGCGTGCCGTCTACGCAATGCTCGCCTTCGCTCGTGCACTGGCTTCGCGGTGCCCGTCGCCAGTGGTCGCGCGACGTCTGTTGTTGCCCATGCACTGACCTCTCGGCACTTGTTGCCTACAGCAGCGCGCCGTCTTCGTGACTCCCACAGTCGCCCGTGCACCATATCCGCGACACTTGTAGCCCGCGTGCAGTTACCCCACTCATTCCGCCGCGCCCATACGCCGTGCCTCTGATACAATCATGCCTCTTGGCTCTCTGTCACACTACCATGCTCCTTGCGTTGGTCCATCCTTTCACCACCACCATGTGCACCTTGCCTTGGTCGTGGAACATGCTTTGACCCACTCTCCGGAGTGTGCAACATCTCGTAGGAATATGCAACTCCTCCGAGACACTATCTCTGCCATGGAGCTTTTTAACTCCCCTTTCGCCAGGTAGACGGCTCATTCGGGATGTTACTTTGACACGCTCTGAGTGCTCCAGCACAAGCACTCACTTGCGGAGATAGGCGACTTCTCCGGGACACAATCTCCGCCAGGTAGATGGCTCATCCTGGATGCTACTTCGGCCCGTCGGGTAGACAGCTCCTCCGAGATGCTACCTTGACGCGCTCCGAGTACTTTGGCACAAGGACTCACCTGCGGGGATAGGCGACTCCTCCGGGACACTATATCCGCCAGGGAGCTCTAAGACTCCCATTTTGCCAGGTAGTCGGCTCATCCGGATACGACGTTTGCTCGCCAGGTAAATGGCTCCTCTGGGATGCTGCCTCGGCCAGTGGAATAAGTGACTCCTTAAGGACATTATCTCCGTCAGGGTGTTTGGGTGACTGGCCTATGTGCTAGGCACTAGGGGCTTCATCAGACCCCTAGGGACTATGACCCTCGGGTCACTCCAAGACGGGAGCATGTCTCTGGAGGGCATCACGACTAGTCTGCCTGATAGTTAGGCGTTGGGTCTTCCCCACCGCTGCTAGGCTTATGGGACTCTGCAAGGATCTTGGATTGGTGGCTATATCAAGGGGGTTCTTTGGCCACACCAGTGCTGTGGGAGCCAGTCTTTCCAGACAGACATAGCGACGCTGTGAGGAGTAGGCGGGGTGAATATGCGATCCGACAGTTCGACGGAGAATCGATATTTTTGGCCCCTAGTGACGTGTCACTCCCGGGGGATGATACATGTTAGCTGATGACACAATGATGGCACATGCACACTTTTGCTTCTAAATAGTGGACTTTAGATTTCATTTTTGACAGAATCCCCTCATTTGACAATTTTACTTTCTCACTCTAGAATGCAAATCCTCTAGAATTATAGAGAGAGAAACATAGTTGGACCCTGAAATTAGACCCTTGACGCTGGACCCTGACTCTGAACCTAAGCATCGGACCGTGACTATTGTCGTATATTCACCCCATGTCGGCACCCTCGCAGCACTACCACCCTCAGGCTCTGTCTGAGAAACTCTTAGTCCCTGCTCTTGATGTGTTCCACATCACTCTACTTGGCACCTGACTCAGACTGCATTCCTTGTGGCAGCTCCACGTCGACTACGAACCCACTTTTCTTGGCATCATAAGTGAACTATATAACTAATTTCAATAGACAGACTCCAAAATACCTGTAATTATGTATATTGCAAACACCAGATAGTCAATGGATATGTCCAAAAAATTCTAAAAATTACTATAAGCCCAAACTGGTCAATTCGTTTGATCGGTCCAAACTGTTAAAAACTAAACTGTTCAACTACTCCCCCCCCAACCCCAAACCAACAACCTCCAAACCAAATCCACCAGATAGTCCTCATCCCTAGTATTCACTCTAAGAGCTCGCCATAATATCCTTCCAACATTAGTAAACTTGTACAAAAAATGTTCAGACTCACATAATGTGTCATGTCTGTTGAGAAAAAGGATGAAATAGATGTAGCAATAAGATGTAAGATTAACTAACTTGAGTTACTTTTCCAATTTGCTTCTTATGAAAAAACTGCAATGGGGTTATTTATCAGGAAACCTAAAAGGATGGCTTCAAAATTTTCTTGCTGCCCACACATTTTCTTGAAAGTTCCTGGAAGGCATAGAAGAAACAAATGAACGTGTAAGGTAGTGGTTCCATCTATTCGGTGCTTCGGTGCCACCGCCTAAAAGCTCTTTGGTAATGAATTTCACCGCCGCAAATTTATCTCAGCCGAATGCTATTGGAGTGGAGGTGATGGTTCGCGAGCAAAATGAACACCGTGGTACAACCATGCCAAATTATGCATTTGGACTCAGAAAAATGGCGGAAGCAACATTGATACATGAAACGATTATCAGTTTCGCTCTCGGTAGATAAAAACAATCTTTGAGAATTATTTCATTGTTTTTAGAGTATTTTAAGAACAAAACGTTATCTGAAAACAAGAACTCTACCATAATAAAAAGAAGGGCTAATTACACCTATATCCCTGAGGTTTGGGGGTAATTACACGCGAGGATACAAAGTTTCAAAATGTAACACTTATGTCCGTTTACAAACGGAACCCTAAAAATTCTAACAGTTTTAACAAAATGACTTTATTGCCCTTATGTTAGAAAGTTATTTTTTTAAATGCCATTGTCTCTTTGAAAAGAAAAACCCTAAATTTTTTTGTCTCTCTCTCTCTTCCCCCATCCACTTCGCCGCCACCCACACCCCTGCCCTTCGCGGCCCCTCAAGCCCTCCCTCCCCCGGTCACCCCCCACCCACCCCGTCTGCCTCTGCCCTTCACCGTCGCTACAATCACTAACCCCATCCCCATCACCGCAACACCCTCCCCCTTCCCCGGCCACCGCACCACCCTCCCCCTCCCCCTCCCCCGTCACTTCACAGCTTTCTCTCCTCTCTTCGAGTCGGACGCCGATCATCACTCAAAGACCCCCGTCGCCCAAGAAATGACGACGACCACTCCGTTGAATTGAATTACTGAATTGAATTGAAATGGGGTTTAGAGTGAGAAAGGGCTGCCGGCGTGGTGGGGTGGGGCGAGTCTGCCGGATGGTGGGCTAAGAGAGGCTGCCGGCGGCGTGGGGTGAGGGAGGAGGCTTGGGCTGCGGGCGGCGAGATCAGATTTGGAGATAGAAACGGCTTGGGTTGCCGGCGGCGAGATCAGATCTGGAGATAGAAACTGCTTGGGCTGCCGGCGGCGAGATCAGATCTGGAGGCTGCCGGCGGCGTGGGCTGCCGGCGGTGAGATCAGATCTGGAGATAGAAACCCTAAATTATAATTATTCACGATATACTGTACACGGGCAGTATTGCCATTTTCAAAATACGTAATGACGAAATATACACTTTTTGGACGGAACCCTAACGGTTGGCTAAAAGTGTTACTCTTTAAACTTTTTTTGGTCACGTCTATTACATTTTGAAACTTTGTGTCCTTGCGTGTAATTACCCTCAAACCTCAGGGACATAGCTGTAATTAGCCCTAAAAAGAAAAGTCCTTTTAATTTTTTTATGAAAAGAAAACAAAAAGAATTGGTGTCAACGTGTAAGTATTTATTATATGTAACACCCAAACGACCAAGGTTGGGTGGGAAATGCACAAATTCCCGATTATCTTCATCCTCTCCCGCCATGAACACCCTCTCTGGCCTCCCACCACCCTCGCACTTCCCCACACTGCTCCGCGCCTCCCCATTCCTCCACCCCAAAGCACCCCTCCAAACCCTAACCTTCCGCTTCCCTCAATCACTCCCCTCACCTAACACTCCTCACTTCCGAACCTTTTACAAGTTCCCAAACCCAGCTTTCCCACCGGAATCTCACCTCTCTGATGCCGAAGAGGAGGACGAAGAAGACGACGATGACAACGACGACGACGAGGCCGCAGACGAGTACGACGAAGTATCCGCTGAAGTATCGGAGCAGAGCGAGGGCGAGGACGAGAACGAAAACGAATCGGATTACGATGCAGCAGAGTCGAAGTCAGGGTTCGAGGAGTTCAAGTGGCAAAGAGTTGAAAGGATTCGTAATGACGTCAGAGAGTTCGGTGAGGAGATTATCGACGTAGACGAACTCGCCTCCGTTTACGATTTCCGTATTGATAAGTTCCAGGTAATGGTGCGCAGTAATGCTCCTGTTGCATGATTTCCGCGAATTGAAAGGATAGAATTCAGACATTTCAAAGTGGAATCAACTTATACCAGTCAATGTCTGCGCGTTCAAATTCTAATGTTGGAATTCCTGCCGAAAGCCAATAGGAATTAAAGTTATGTAACGCACAGCGTATGATTTAGTGTACGGAGAGTAGAAACGCTACTGTCTTACCGTTGTTTATGAACTTGGTGATTTGGTTCAGAGATTGGCGGTGCAAGCGTTTTTGAGAGGCTCTTCCGTTGTGGTTTCTGCTCCTACGAGCAGCGGCAAGACTTTGATTGCGGAGGCTGCCGCTGTGGCCACGGTGGCCAGAGGAAGGAGATTGTTCTACACCACTCCTCTTAAGGCGTTATCCAATCAAAAATTTCGTGAGTTCCGGTATGAAATGTGGCAATAATACGAGGACACGGATGTCCAGTAGCGCTTAGAGATGTTGTTTTGGTGCGCCTGCGTGTGTTTGAATTAGAGTTTAGTTTATTTGTTTTGTTTACCTGTGAACTATGATGTTTTCCCCTCCAGTGAGACATTTGGCGATAGCAATGTTGGCCTTCTTACAGGAGATTCTGCGATCAACAAAGATGCGCAGGTCCTAATCATGACTACAGAGATTCTGCGCAACATGTTATACCAGAGGTACATCATTTCATATCTCACCATCTGCTTGTATCTGGTGATGTTATAAGCCTGGTATAGAAAGTATTGTTCATTTCATACTTCAGTGTTATGCGATTTTTGTCTTGTAAGTTTGTTTCTTGTTCCTTTTTTCTTCTAGATTTAATTCAACAGTGTTGCATCTGTTTCGTTGGTCATGCAGTGTTGGAATGGTTGCATCTGAAGGTGGACTTTTCCATGTTGATGTAATTGTGTTGGATGAAGTACATTATTTAAGTGACATATCTCGGGGAACTGTTTGGGAAGAGATAGTGCGAGCCCACTCTCATTTTTTGACTTATTGTCACTACGTTCTTCGTTCTTCATTTATCAAATCATGGAATATTTGTTAATTGTCATAGACATATTTTCTGCCTTCTTAGGTTATTTATTGCCCTAAAGAAGTTCAACTTATTTGTCTGTCCGCAACAGTTGCAAATCCCGATGAGTTAGCTGGTTGGATTGGTCAGGTATGTAACCCTAAAGAATAGACATCAGTCATCACGCATCATACTTGAAGCTTAGACTATCTTGAAAATATCAGCTGTTCAATACTGGGGATATGTAAGCAATTTTAGACAGAACACAGGCATCAGGGGGAAGGATGGAATTTCTAAATTGTGCATGTTAAATTGATGTATTTGGCAACTTTTTCTTACCAAATAAATAAGTGGAAAAGACATTTTAAGGAATCCATTCTGATTTCGTTGGTTATAATGCATAAGTGGATGATTGTTATTAGCCTTTTCATTTTATGTTTTCAAGTGAATCGATAAGGGTAATAATTTGCGGACTTGTTTGCTGTTATTTGCTTCATGGTGTTTCTAGATTCATGGTAAAACTGAGCTGGTAACAGCTGCCAAGCGTCCAGTTCCGTTGATTTGGCACTTCTCTACGAAGACAACTTTGTTACCCCTTCTGGATGAGAAAGGAACTAGCATGAATAGGTAACCTTTTATTTTTCTAGTGCTCAATCTAGGTTTTTGCTCATCAACTGATGCACTTTTTGTTGGGTTAAGGAGAGGGTTAAGGAGAAGCTGTTTTTGCTACCTACAAACTGCCAAGGTTAATATCCCAGACAAGAAAAGAGTACCAGTAGAAAACAACTAGCAAAAGAGTAAAAACAGTACATGAACAGAATGCAGCACTATCTATCACTAGCAGGTAAAACAAACAGGCAGTAGACAATAGAACCAGACGCTGGCAAGCAACTATTTCCAATCTCCAATAGCAGCAGACCGACCACCTTTATAAGCTGTAGGAAAACAGTACATGAACAGAATGCAGCACTATATATCACTAGCAGGTAAAACAAACAGGCAGTAGACGATAGAACCAGACGCTGGCAAGCAACTATTTCCAATCTCCAATAGCAGCAGACCGACCACCTTTATAAGCTGTAGGAATAGAAGGCCTGTGCAAATTTATCAATATTATTCGCCCAATGATTTGAGTATGCAGAAAAGAGCCTAACAAGGCCATGGAACACTCTTGGAATTCTTCTCATGCAATGTAGTAAACATTTTAGTGTATTACATGACATGTTTGAACTCATGCTTTTCCTATCTCGTTTTACCTTATGTGAAATAGACACACTATTAAGGTGCATTTATGTTTTATTAGAGGTTTATTTGGTAAAAATTCTGTGATGCGTCAGCGGTAGAAAAAGCACAGGCACGTTGTACCTGTAATCGTGTTAGAGTATAGTCTGGATCTTAATGTATCTTCAAACATATGTTCTGAAAATGCTATGCAGATGAAGCTTTTCATAGAAAGCCTGGAAATCAATGCTTCGCATGTTTTAACGTTCTTGAAAGACTGAAAAATTTATATTAGATACAATTGGTGAGTTTTATTGGCGGTCACTATTAAGGTCCCATTATTTTCATTAATTTATCATTCCTAAGCTATGTAATTAACTCTGCGACAATTCGCCGTCCCCCTTCTCCCATCCACGCCCTCTTCCCTTTATTTCACTCTCTCTCTCTTCTTTTCTCCCCCCACCACGAAAAGATGAGGAAAAGGAAAGAATATTCGGGAAAAGAAGGCGGGTATTTCTAGTTTTAGTGACTTCCACTTGTGTGTCTAACTGTCAGGAAGCTGTCACTCAACTATCTCCAACTTGATTCATACGAGGATGAGGGATCAAGGAGGAGGAATCCAAGAAAGCGTGGTAATGACTCATATGAGGTCGAGGGATCTAGAAGGAGGATTTCAAGAAAACGTGAGATTGACGTATCCCTTCTTTCAAAGAATGACATAAACACCATTCGGCGTTCACAAGTATGGGCTTCAGCTTGCTCATAACCTATTCCCTCGTGGTAGCTATTTTTTGTCTGAATAAGGAGGAGAATTGTTCTTGTATGCCACTTCATGAATACAAAATGATTTGATTACATGCTTATGTGGATACATTAATTTCAGGTTCCTCAAGTCATAGATACATTATGGAACCTCAAGACAAGGGATATGCTGCCAGCAGTTTGGTTCATCTTTAGCCGTAAAGGATGTGATGTGGCAATTCAGTATGTTGAAGATTACAACCTTCTGGATGAATGCGAGGTTAGTGAAGTTGAACTGGCATTAAAGAGGTTCAGAATTAAGTACCCTGATGCTGTGAGGGAGTCTTCTGTGAAAGGCCTTCTCCGTGGAGTTGCTGCACATCATGCTGGTTGTCTACCTCTTTGGAAGTCTTTCATAGAAGAGTTGTTTCAACGAGGTCTTGTCAAGGTTGTTTTCGCTACAGAAACGCTTGCTGCTGGAATCAACATGCCTGCTAGGACAGCTGTTATTTCATCCCTTAGTAAGAGAAGTGAAAGTGGACGTATCCAATTAAGCACAAATGAGCTGCTCCAAATGGCTGGACGTGCGGGACGTAGAGGGATTGATAAAAGGGGTCATGCAGTTCTTGTTCAGACTCCATATGAAGGGGCTGAAGAGTGCTGCAAGCTTCTCTTTGCTGGACTTGAACCTCTTGTGTCTCAGTTTACTGCGTCATATGGAATGGTGCTGAATCTTTTGGCAGTATGTACTTCGGCCTATTCTCTATTTGTCTATTAACATTGATGCTGCCATTCTATAAAATTTAAGTGTCATGGTTCTGCAGGGTGCAAAGGTTACTCGTAGATCGGGTGATCCAGATAATGTGAAAATTTCTCGAGCTGGACGAACTTTGGAAGAAGCGAGGAAGTTAGTTGAACAGAGTTTCGGAAATTATGTAGGCAGCAATGTTATGCTTGCTGCAAAAGAGGAGCTTAATAAAATACAAATTGAGATTGAGATTTTGACTGCAGAAGTCAGTGACGAAGTGATAGATAAAAAGAGCAGGAAGGCATTATCAGAAATGACGTACAAGGAGATTGCAGATTTGCAGGAAGAATTAAGGGTATCTTAATGCCATATTCACTTGTTCTCTAGTCTTTGCCTATATGGTTTCTGAGATTCTAAAAGTAGTTAGTTTGCAGATGATTTTTGACTGATAATGGTAGTCTTGCTTGGCATATTTCTGAAAATATACGTCAATTTTCCTCCACTGCAGATGATTTATTGTTTTTTTTATCTCTCTTTTACATGGTCATAGGATATATATATACGTCTCCCTTCGGTCATGGATTAACATATATTTCTTTTGTAATTCGGGGAAGCGGCTTAGTTGGGTCTACCTTAGCTTCATGCTTCCTCCGTTTCAACTATTCTGCCCTTTAGGAGTTTTGGTTCTACATGTTATTGATTTTTTTCGAAGGATATACATAAACCGGTACTCTACTAAACTGGATACTTATTCTCCCAGGCAGAAAAACGCCTGAGGACGGACTTGCGCAGGGCGATGGAGTTGGAGAGAATATCTGCTCTGAAACCGCTGTTGGAAGAGTTGGAAGATGGACATTTGCCTTTCATGTGCTTGCAATATACTGATAGTAATGGAGTTCAGCATGTGGTCCCTGCTGTTTATTTGGGGAAGGTTGACTCTATGGATGGTTCAAAACTGAAGAACATGGTTGGTCTTCTATGTTTTTGTCCTTCTTTCATACATATACCCACACATCTGTATATGTATGTATACATGCTTATATGTAGATGTTTACGAGATTCACATATCAGCTTTGGAAAGGAATGGTTGATCACGAGTTGTGGCATGTTCTGATACACCTTTGAGAAACTGGATTTGCTTGAGTTTGACTTTAAACACCGTGATATAAAATGTCCTTCTTTTGAAGGAACTCTTTACGCATTTGTTACCGAATTGTGTTAGTCTTGTTTGTTGGTTTATTCCGGCCTTTTATATTTATCATCTGGCTACGCATATTTCTTCAACTTGATCTTTCTTAATCGAGAGCGTAGTGTAAGAGTTCTATTATTCTCATTGCAGGTGCATAACAGTGATTCTTTTGCTCTAAATGTTGGAGGACTTTATTCCGGTGCTATCGGAAGGCAAGAGAATATTCAACCGTCTTACTATGTGGCTCTAGGATCAGATAACACCTGGTATATTTTCACAGAGAGGTGGATTAAGACAATTTACAAAACAGGCTTCCCTAACATTGCCTTGGCTCAAGGTGATGCCTTACCAAGGGAAATTATGATGATGCTACTTGAGAAAGAGGAAATGGAGTGGCAGAAGCTTGTGGGATCTGAGCGTGGGGGTATGTGGAGTGCGGAAGGATCCTTAGGGACGTGGTCTTGGAGTTTAAATGTCCCAGTTTTGAGTAGTCTTTCTGAAGAAGACGAGGTAACTAATCTCTAATTTCATTGACTTCAGCTTCTTATGACATGAGGTGTGATTCTCTGGGAACCTCTCTCTGGCGGCTATTTGTGGGTCAAATGCTTGTCAAATAATACGATTTTTTTACATGCATCTGGAAATCCATTTGGACCCTTACTAAGATCAACCATTCTACAGTTAGATCTGGCATGATGAATGAGGAATGACTTTCTTGCCATGAGAGTGAGGGAGCTACTGCAAAATCAGTGTGTTCTATTCTTTAATCTATATCGTTAGCTGATGTGTTTATGCTGAAGGATGTGTTGTAATACGCTTGTATAGTCTGAGAAGACGGTAGAAGCATGCTTTCTGCTCCCTCAAAATTAGTACATTTATATGGATGCATGTTTCATTCGGCACATCAGCATAACATGCGTATTTTGTTACACTTCTCACGTTTAACAGTTTGGCAGTCACATTGCATTTAGGAGCAGACAGCCAAGTTACAAAACTGGCCAAAGTTTTACTAGTATCTAGCAGGTGTGTAATCCATCCTTTCGGCATGCTTATCTAGAAATCTGAGCCGAGTTTGTGATATATCTCCCACAGTTAGAAAGGCTCCCTGAATTACTACAATGTATCGAGGTTAAACTTTTTGCTGCAAGACAATGTAACTTTGCGATTGACTTAACCTTTTTGTTATTAGGTGTTGCGTTTCTCACAAGCATACCACGATGCAGTAGAATGTTACAAGGACCAACGAAATAAAGTTTCCCGCTTGAAGAAAAAGATAGCACGTACAGAAGGCTTTAAAGAATATAAGAAGATCATCGATATGACAAAGTTTACAGTGGAAAAGATTCGACGATTGAAATCTAGAGCAAGTCGTTTGATTAGGCGAATAGAGCAGATTGAGCCATCTGGGTGGAAGGAGTTTCTCCAGGTAATCTCATCACTTCGGTACATCTTTAGTGCCAACTCCAACTTAATCTTGACCTATAGCTACATGTTTAATTCTATAGCTTACTGAGAAAATTTTGAAAAAGGTGGCCAATTTACTAGCCATCTCCCTGCTAACTGCGGTGCTGAGAACATCGAGGTTATTTCATAAAGTGCTGCCTCAGTTTGAGCTCGTAGTTGATATTGCCGTACCTGCAGTGGCTCTAGATACAGTCCTTTTTTGTGGCTTTTAGTTGGTAACTTGCTACGTAACATGACTTGTGTAGATACAAATGTTTTAAAACCCAAATTCATTTTGACATTTTGGGGGAAAAATAAATGAATGCCTACTGGTTTCTGAAACAGGTTACTCGTTTTAAAAATAATCTGTGATTACATGAAGCTCACTAAGTTGATTTCTAAAATGACTAAAAAGTATCAGTAAGATTACCAGTAAGAGGTATTATCAGCACAGTTTTAGAGTATCGTATGATTGAGCTCACTAAGTTGACTGGTAAAAAGTGTCAATGAGATTTACAGGTAACAGGTATCATCGGATTGATATCTAGAGCACCGTTTCATACCGAGAACAAAAACTGTACTACCTGAAGTTGTGCTGAAGAGTTTTCAGTATTAAGTTCTTTTCTTTATCTTTTTGTGATTTTATGGGCTACTGCCAATTATGAAATCAGTGGCCCACTGATTAGTTTGGCCCATAATGAAATCCTGGGGCATTATAGAGTTGAGACACTGGTTTTTTCCCTCAATGATTCTTCACGTTGTTTGCCAGGTCAGCAATGTCATACATGAAACTAGGGCGTTGGATATCAATACGCACGTGATATTTCCTCTTGGAGAAACTGCAGCAGCAATTCGAGGAGAAAATGAGCTTTGGCTTGCAGTGGTTCTGCGAAATAAAATCTTGTTCGATCTTAAACCTGCACAACTTGCTGCTGTCTGTGGAAGTGTTGTTTCTGAAGGAATTAAAGTTCGACCTTGGAAGAATAATAGGCAAGCTTTATTGTGTTTAAGAAGTTCTAGTTGGTCTCTTTAACTGGTGTTCAAGCTAAGAGTGCTTTTGTTGGCTTCTTGTGGAAATCAGGGTGTAGCCAAATCCTGACTAATCCACAGGTCACACCACCATAGAGCCAAGGGTGTGTCTTAGTAGCTTATTTTCACATTAACTAAAAGCAGCATAGTACACAAAATCAAGTAGAGAATGACCAATAATTGAAATGATTGTTCACTTCAGCTCAAATCTATTATGCCAAAACGATCTGTTTGATAGCATATAATTGTAGTTTCTATCCTGCAGCTATCTATATGAACCTTCTACTGCTGTTGTAAATGTCATCAACTTTCTGGATGAGCAAAGAAGCTCTCTTTTACAACTTCAGGAAAAGCATGGTGTGAAGGTGGGAACTAGTCGATCTCGCTCCCACTTAAGATTGATGCTACATACCAATCTAAGATAACCATCTTCGTGATATATACAGATACCTTGTTCTTTGGATGCACAATTTTCTGGTATGGTTGAAGCTTGGGCTTCTGGTCTAACTTGGAGGGAAATAATGATGGACTGTGCTATGGACGAAGGAGATCTAGCTCGCCTTCTACGAAGGACCATTGATTTATTGGCTCAGGTGATGTCTTAGATCTACTTGTTTAAATTCACAATGACCCGCTATATAATTGAATCAATAATGAAGTTACCTGTATTTCCTTCCCCACCCCCTCCTTTCTTCCTACTGCAGGTTCCCAAATTGCCTGATATAGATCCACGGCTTCAAAGCAATGCGATGACAGCATCCAATGTGATGGATCGTCCACCAATGAGTGAACTGTCGGGATGAATTTTATAGGGCTCTAAGGTACTTAAATAGCAGTAGAAGTTTCATAGGCTAATTGTCTTCTCGGTCACATGATAAATCTTCTAGTTTCGTGTTTTACCCAAGTGACACTTCTCAAAGGCATATAACAAGCTATTACCCTGCAATTTTTCAACAAACAATATTGTCGGACGTAAGGTGCAAGGCAAAATTGGGAAGTGCTTTGTGCTATCATGCACTCAAATGGACTGTAGAAACAGAGGAATGTGCATTTGCATATACTTCCATTGGGCTATACAGTATTGTTAATGAAGTATCTTTTAGATTAGTTGGTTTATGTTGATAAATTTATTTGTAAAACGCGTGGAAGGAAATCGATGTAATTTTGTACTGACGTGCTTATTATTGTTTACTTTTTAATGACATTTCTAACGTTACATAGGAAGAGAGCTGGGAAGTTAGAAGGAAAAGCAGGAGTGCTGATTTGAGACACAAATTTGGTCAAGATACGCATTCGCTGTATTCCTCACTGGATGCTGTTTCTCTTATGGCCTTCATCTCCACCTTCGCGGAGCGAATAGAAGGCCCAGAGCTATGTTTGCATCTATTCGAGGCCGCTTGTCCTCACCCCACAAGTAAGTAACCTTCCTTTTTGCTCTTACATTGGCGTGTATGAAACAAGTTGATTGAGATATATGATATTACCTTTTCCTATCTTGCTTCCTTGGACGGCAGTATTGTTATGGCTTCACCTCCACCCTAGAGAACCTTCATTTCCTGTTTCTTTTTTTTCCTCCCTCTGTAAGCGAAGTTGGACTCCAAGCAGCTCCTTGCGCTTCCTTCCATTACATGCATGAGCGTGCCATCCACTAGACCTACTCTAATATGAGAGAGATGGCAGGAGCAATTGAGAGTTTTCTGTAACTTTTTCTAAGCAAACACCTATAGGACTAATGTTTTCAGATTTGACTCTTACACACAATAGTGGGCCCAATGTTTGCATAAATCGACTCTCCTCGGGCCTTGAAGTGGCTGGACCCTTATTTGATTCCGAGCAGGCCTGCTCCTTTCCTTTACCGCCATGAACGTGCCATCGAGGAGTAGATATGTAGGACTAATTCAGTCTTGTACACTTTTACGAGGCAGACACCTATAGAAGGATTGACATTTTTCAGATATTTTTTACGTAATAGTCAGCATAAGGTTGCATATATCAACCCTCTTAGGAACCCGTGGCCGTAAGGGCTGGAGCCTTGTGTTATGGGGCTGGCCTTTTTTTTTCCGTCTTACATATTTGATCACTTAAGCTTCCTTCTGTACTTGTATACTTGGCGAGGCATTTTTGCTCAAAGTTTTTAGTAACAGGATTCTTGACCATTTTTTCTATTACAGTTCAAATGGTGTATCAGAAAGATCAAAGATCAACATGATATGCGATGGTTGAAGCCGGTGCTACACAATACTCTGCTGCCTCTAACATTTGACTTGGTAACATTTTACAGTTCTTTGTATTCGAATGTTGTGTAGATGTTCTGTTAGTGCACTTGGCTTGACTAGAAGAGCGTACTTTAATTTTCGCAAAAAGGTCTATAGGTTATTAAGGTGAACTGATTCTGATGACAAGTTTGTAAGCAGATGTGACTTTTCATTTTTGGAATCCGAATTAATCAGGTGATTCACCTGAGTGAAGTCCTCCCTTCATGAAGCAGCATGAAAGGTGCATCTATGGACCCTTTCGTATGTGCTTGATAATTCACAAATATATATACAATTAAAAAGTAGAAATTAAAAGAGAGAGTGCTTGAGAACCAAATAAAGAGCTTATCGGTTCAGTTCAGCATAGTGCCCTGAGTTGCATATAACGGTGGGCTGGGAAGTGTCTAACTACGGCAAACCTGTGAACAACTTTTTGAAAGATGGAAGTTAAAATAGCAATTGCAGATCACATTTTTTACGCAATCCTCAGATAGGTTTTGGTACAACATTGATTAAACGAAAACAGTAGATCAAATAAGTATCGTTTAGGGTAAAAAAAATGACTAAATTGGATCTTTACATGCACTAAATCGATCTTCAGAATACTTCAAAGAGATCAAATGGTAAAAATTCAATGTAAAAGGAGTAATGCCTGAACTGTAAAAACCATTTAACACGTTTTTGATTCACGTTGTGCATCAGCTGACACTTTCTTTCTTAGTTATATAGAGCGTTGCAGATCCACAAACTGATTTTTTTTTAAAAGTTGGTCCCATTACATGTTTCCTGGAGATACCCATATTTTATCTCAAAGAAAGCGCCTCAAATGCTTGTGCAGGTCTTGCTTTTAGGGCGGCCGTGATCAGAAGTCCTGAACAAAATTGCACCAGGCAGTTCTGTAGTGCACCAGCTTTTACTGAGGATCGTAAAGGAGAAGGATCAAGTGCCATTGTTATTATTCGGTACTATAAGGGAAGCTTTCTTAGATAGTACAGACGCAAGCAGATACCAGAGTTGCATTCAAACAATTTCTCCAGTTTATCCAGAAGAAAGTGTCCATTTAGATGTGCACATAGATCATGACAATAAGTAGAAAAACGACTCTCATCAGCCTCGAAACGAGTAACTAACCTGATGTGCTGTGGGGATTTCATGTCTTCTATGGAAACCTAACAGTACCGTCAAGCATATACGCACACACGATGAGTTGAAAAAATAAATTTGATTACTTTTGAATGCAAATTTGATTCAGTTACCTACTGCATTACGAAGAAGTCAAATCAAGAAAATAAAAAAGAAGGTAGGGAAATGACTACCAACGGCCTTCACCTTTGGGCATATTCCCTTCACCTTTAGGCAGGTCTCAAAAAATTACAAGGCTGGGAAATGACTGATATGTCTCCTTTTGCAACACAAATTACCAATATTTACATGGCTGGGGCTCAAAATGCCACAGCACTTCCTATACTAGAATTATTCCGAGCCATCTTCCCTTTTTCTCATTCCTTTTATTGGATTGCTGATGGAAGCATAATCATACACGACCATTCATTGAATTCCACGGCAGAAATGTCATTTCCCAACGTTTGCGCATCAGATGCACGCACACATGCTGAAGAAAATATCAGAAGCACGGAATCAGGGGCAGCTTGTATGCATGTTGGATTTAATCTGGTAAAGTTGCATTGCGATCTCAAAGTTGTGGTGCATTTTACGGTATTGTGTGTGCGCACAAATGTTTCAACTGAATCAAGATATCAATGATAAGTAGACCAGATTCAGAAGATGAAGACATACCATATGTAACTTCAGGTAACGCACATCATCAAGCAAAAAGAATTCTACGGAACCTCTTTACTCTGGTGGAGCAACCATTTGAAGAGTGGCCATTACACGAGGTATTTTCATGCAAAGTTTGCCTTTTCCGTTTCTTCCTGAGCAAGAAGTCTTCTGTATCTAAAACATATGAGACCTGCCACACAGCAATTTCCCGAAATTATTGCAGCTGAGATACTTGACGCTTAATTATACTTGGTAAATTGTTTAGACTTTAGTAGATTACCTTGGATGAACTGCAAGCAATCTTACATTCCAGACCATTTACAATTTGAAGTCCCTCCATGATAGACACTTCATCTTCACCTGCATACTTGCGTTTATTGCTGCAAGTACAAGCAGGACATCAATGTACCAAGAACAGGTAAGAATGGGACAAGTACTTATACAAGACTTCTCTTGCATTCATACATACCGCCTCAAAAAGATCCTTGGCTTCTCCTTTTTTTCAGGAGCAACTGCAAGGAATTCGCTACTTAGATAAGCGGCAAAATTTGGGTCCATTGAAACGGCAGTCACCTCGGGCTTATCGTGGCCATAATCCATTAGTTGTATAGACAAAAAGGTTGGTGCAGAAGACTGCAATATGAAGCCAAATATCATTGCATCAGAACACATTCTAGGCAAACTGAAAATAATTACAAGGCATCGTCAAACTTCAGATATCCAACTTAAGACTTACACATTCAATTCGATAAATGTTCTCATCATGAAGTAGCACACGAGCATTTTCATGATAGACCACATCAACAAATCTGCCATGCTTTCGGGATTTTTCATATGCATATAGTTGGAGAAGCTTATTGTCCATCTCATCACTTGCAAGTGTTTGTAGCTGCAGAAGATGAAATAAATCTTCATGTAGGAAAAGGAAGAACAGAACATACTTCATGAAGATGAAGGAAGATCTATAATAACAGAACAAGGAGAACACAGAATTTAGCTTAATATACCTGTTTGACAAGTTTATAGATCAGCTTGTCTAATGTGAAGAGAACATATGACTGGGTTCCAATAATGGCTCGACAATCGTCCTCGAACTTTGTATTATCAGAAGAACCATCAAGTAGGCTGTAGAGCGCATTCATGAATCTGTACAATATAGAGGGAACTCCAAAGTTAAGGGGGGAAAGAGAGCTGATCGTTGGAAGTTGTTAAAATGGAAACAGAGAGTCAAACCACCTAGCATACAAATCAGTCGGGGTGGCATCATTTGAACCTCTCCATCTCTTTTCAGCAGACGAAGAATGAACCTTCGCTGATAGAATTCTATCATATAGCGTCTGTTAAATTCATAGCAGGGAGAGTGATTAGTAAATGGGAAACAATTATAACATACATTATCTAACTAAAAAGCCAAATCATTATTAATCTAAGGAAAAAAAATCACAATCAAAAGGAGTCTTACTTGATGAAGCCGAAAAAGCACGTAGAAAGAATCATTGCCATAGAAAACTTGAGTGTCTTTCTTTTGGGCAGAAAATACTGCCGGAACGTGCTTTGTTAGCGGCTTCACTGTTTGTAGAAAACGTTCTGAAAATGGTAACAGTGTTCCTTCTCCTTCGACGTCATGGGCATCAGCCATTCCTTCTGCCTCACCTTCACTCTCAGCCTTGTTTTCATGTTCATCGTGCTCTCCATCTTCATGCTCTTCTCGGGATCCATCTTCTCCATCAGCAGACTCACTTCCTGAAGCATCACCATTTTCAGAAGCATTCTCACTGTCATCTGATGATCTCTGGGCACTTTCCTCACCTTCGCCATCAGCATCGACATCATTTTCAGCTCCTGCCTCTCCACAACAAACTTCTTCTCCATTTTTGGATTGATAGTCTCTGCTTGTAGCATTTTCCTTCGGCTTGTTGGTGACCTCCATACCAGCATCTCCATATGCTGCAAAATTCTCCTCCTCTGAGTCTCCATTTGGAGATAATTCACCCTCCTCTCTTTCAATTTTAAAGTGGCCAAACGTGTCTTCTTGACATCTCACCACTCTACTGCCCTCCGCCAATGCTCCATTTGAAGAGGGAACTGGTCTTTTACTATCACAAACCTGTAGAATCAAATAGGATTACCAAAACCTTCAAGCAAGAGACAATTCGGCTATGACATGAAACTTTTGATATCTAAACCAAATAATTTGCAGCTATCATAAGAAACTTCGGTTATACAGCTTATTAAAGGAACCACAAGGCTCACCACATTGACAAATCTTTTCTGACATCTGATAGAAGCAAATTTTTGTTCTTGGATCAACCAGAAAGACAAGTATTTTCTTGTTCATGCCAGAATCTTAACAGGCATTGTTTTGGTGCTCTTGCTCAA